>CM034708.1:4957207-4970456 GCA_020142125.1 Phrynosoma platyrhinos
AGCTGGACAGTGAAGAAAGCAGATAAGAGGAAAATCAACTCTTTTGAAATATGAAGTTGGAGAAGAGTGGTGAGGATACCCTGGACAGCCAAAAAGACAAACAAATGGATCCTTCAACAGATCAAGACTGAAATCTTCTTAGAAGCCAAGATAATCAAATTAAGGTTGTCGTACTTTGGCCACATCATTTGTGGTCATTATTTTTGTCTTCTTAATAGTCATCTGTAAACCCGGCCTTTTTGCACTCCCTTCCTCAACTTTCATCAGTAGTCGTTGCAAGTCTTTGCTATTTTCTGCAAGTATGATGGTGCCATTTGCATATCCTAAATGGTTGATGTTCCTTCCCCCAATTTTCACACCTCCTTCTTCTGAGTCTAATCCCGCTTTCCTTATGATATGCTCTGCATATAAATTAGGCAGATAAGGGAATAAAAGGCAGCCTTGTCTTACCCTCTTGCCATTTTGAAACTACTTCTCTGTATTTTTCTCGAATTAATCTTTAGATCATATAAACTGGGTGCAGGGAGTGTGTGTGTCCCTGAAAACCCTGCTGTTGTGGCCCCCGAAAGGGGGATTCCCAAAATCCCCCTTGAAATTCATTTTATAATCTATCTTAAAATATTGTATTTTAGAAGAAGGATATACCTATAACCATATGTTTTGCATTTCACTTGTCTGACTAGATAAAAATTCATTGTTATGGATCAGGGTACAATAAAGCAGTAGGAAATGCATAAAGACTAGTTGGTTACAGGGAACAGCCAGAAATCTTTTATACACATGATGGCAATGCAATCTGGAAATCTTTTCTTGCTATTTCCAGCCTTAGCTGTAAAAAAGTATAACCTTCCAGCTAAGATAGAGATCCCCTCCTTGGAATAAGAAGCTTAGTTTCTCATTTCTTTGCCAGTGCTTGGTTTTCTTTGAGAAGTTGCTAAATACTGTTTTGTAATATCAAGAGTCCTTGATGCCTAAAGACCCTAAAGATCCCATCTGATCTTGGAAGCTAAGCAGGGTGAGACCTGGTTAGCACTTAGATGGAAGACCACCAAGGAATACCAGGTGCTGTAAGCTATATTTCAGAGGAAAGAACTGGCAAAACCACCTCTTGAGTATTCATTGCCTTAAGAAAACTCTTAAGGAAATTAATTGGGTCACCATATGTTGACCTATGACTTGAAGGTGCACACACATACACTGATACCTTGGGGTTAAATAACCTAAAGGCAGCAGATCCCATCTGATCCTGGAAGCCATGCAGGGTCAACCCTGGTTAGTACTTGGATGGGAGACCACAAAGGAATACCAGATGCTGTAGGCTATATTTCAGAGGCAAGAACTGGCAAAACCACCTCTTGGGTATTCCTTGCCTTAAGAAAACCCTATGAAATTCATGGGCTCACCATAAGTTGACCTACAACTTGAAGACACACACACTTACATGTTGGGTTTAAATACCCTGAAGGTGCCAGATCCCCTCAGATCATGGAAGTTTAGCAGGGTCAGCCCTGGTTAATACTCGGATGGGAGACTGCCAAGGAATACCAGGTGCCGCAGGCTATATTTCAGAGGAAGGAACTGACAAAACCACCTCTTGAGTGTTCCTTGCCTTAAGAAGACCCTATGAAATTCATGAGGTCTCTATAAATCGACAAGCATCTTGAAGGCACACACACACACACAATGTCAAGGGTAAATTTGGCATTCAGGGATATAGTGAGGCAAATCAAAGAATCATAGGGTTGGAGGGGCCACAAGGACCATCTAGTCCAGTGATTCCCAAATATTGGTTCTTCAAATGTTTTGAACTTCAGCTCTCAGAATTCCTAATTGTTGGCCAAGCTGGCTGGAGATTCTGGGAGCTGACGTCCAAAACACCTAGAAGACCAAAGTTTGTGAACCATTTATCTAGTCTAAAACCTGCCATGCAGGACACACTGTCAAAGTACCTCCAAGAGATAGTCATCCAACCTCTTGTTTTTGTGTTGTTAACCACCCTTGAGTTGATCTCGACCCATGGCAACCCTGTTCATGAGACATCTCCAAGACCCTCTTGTCCTCTGCTGCTCTGCTTAGGTCTTGCAAATTCATACCTATGACCTCCTTCACAGAGTCCATCCATCTGGCATGTGGCCTTCCTCTCTTCCTACATCCCTCCACTTTCCCCAGCTTTATTGTTTTTTCCAAAAAGTCCTCATATGTGTCCGAAGTACGACAGTCTCAGTTTGGTCATCTTGGCTTCTTCCAGGGAGGTTTCTGGCTTGATCTGCTCTATGACCCCTTGGTTTGTCCTTTTGGCTGTCCATGGGATCCTCAACACTTTTCTCCAGCACCACGTTCTCTCAAATGCATTGATTTCTTCCTATCGTCTTTCTTAACTGTCCAGTTCTCATATCCATACATGGTAATAGGGAATACAATAGCTTATATGATTCTGACTGTTGTGCTGAATTGTTTTAGTCTTATGATTTCTTGACTGCGGTCTCAGCTCTGATCAATGTCTGATCCTAGGTATAAGAACTCATTTAGTGTTTGCATTTCTTCAGTGTCTAGGTTGAATTTGTCTAGGTTCTCCATGGTCATTATTTTTGTTTTCTTTATGTTCAGTATTAAGCCTGCCTTTACACGTTCTTCCTTGATCGTCTTTAATAGTTGCTCTAGGTCTGTGATGTTTTGTGCTAGTATTACAGTGTCATCTGTATACCTTAGATAGTTGAGATTCCTTCCTCCTATTTTCACTCCTCCTTCTTCTGGGCTATAATATGTTCTGCATACATGTTGAACAGATTGGATGAAAGGAAACTTCTTCTTAAAGATCTCCAAAGAAGGAGAATCCACCACTCACCAAGGCAGTCTCTTCCACCATGAAGAACAGTGAATCCTCCTGTAAAATTGAGAAGACCAGGTACAGCTGGCATTGGCAGTCTGGGAGATATAATTTGCAGTACAGAGAAGTGCCAGGGTTCATTCTCAACCTACATATATATATATATATATATATAGTGTGTGTGTGTGTGTGTGAAAGACTCTTCAGTTACCAGGGCTTCTAGTTCTTTTATGACACACAATCAATGCATTGGGATCTGTATCTCTGAGTACACTCTTATCACAAAGGGATTGTCTGAGAGTTTTGCTTCGCTGGTGATGCGGAAAGACAAGGACCATGCAATGCCTTGTTATATGGATCTGTTTCTCTGGTCTCTCTCCATCTTGAGTACCGATCAAGCTCAAAGCCTATAAGAGTGAAAGAAATGATGAAAGGATAGGTTGTGAATAGGGACTTAAAGAATGCTCATAGATTTTCTCATCCTCAGTAGGAAAAGGTGTCCTGAGGCTTCAAGAAAGTGGTTAGAAAAATTATGAGGATTTTTTCTCTCTCTGTGTTTCAAGACTTTTATAAAAACAAAAAACCCAAGAAACATTTGTCCCAAAACCCTGAGCCTATCATGGGGTTTTCTGGGGCTGAGAGGGTGCAACTCGCCCAAGGTCAAGTTTCCACAGCCAAAAGGGGAATTTAACTCTCATCTCCAGAATTGGTAGTTGAATGCTGAAACCAACAGTGTAGTACAATACTATATTTGAAAAAGAAAATGCACACATAGAATCATAGATCCATAGAGTTGGAAAGGACCTCAATCGCCATCAAATTCAACCTCTCCCATGCAGGAATACACACACACACCCGTATACTTTAAATTACTTTACTAGATTACCTGTTGAATATCTAATATTAAGGCAAGAGAGGGAGACACAAGGCTGGAGATAGGCTGAGGATCTGTGAAATGGTGGGAATTGTGGATTTGTGCCAAGCACAGCAATTGGATTCCCACCATTTCTCAGATCCTCAGTCTCTTTTGTGACTTGCACCACTTTCCTGTCTTGCGTCTCGTTCTTTTTCTATTTGCATTGTGTATTGTGTACCGTATTGCGTTGTGTACTTTGAATCCGCGGTTGGTTGAATCCACAGTTATGGATCCCATAGATATGGCTCATGTCCAGGTTATTTGAAAGACCATGTTCTTCCATATAAGCCTGTTTGTGTCTTGAATTTTCTGCGGAGTCCCACCACCCTCACAGGTACATCTAATGAAAACAGAGGAGAGGGTCTTCTTGGTGGCTGTTCCCAGGCTTTGGAATACCTTTTCTAGAGATGCTAGACCAGCATCCTCCTTGCTTATCCTTTCATAGCCAGGTGCAAACCTTATTGTTTCAGCAGGGTTTTGAGAAGTGACTGCTCATGCGAAAAAGTCCTTTCATATACTGTGTTGTTTGTACTTGTTCTTCCTTTTAATGGTTACACTTTCAGCTGCTTTTAATTTTATGTATAGTTTTATTATATATTTAACTTTTTAATATTTATTTACATTATCAAAAGCAAATATACATGTTCTTCTTTCCCCTTATATTCAACCAGATTTCTTCCTTATAACTCCCTGATCTTAATCCTTTTGTATAGCATTGCAGATCTTGTTTAGTTCATCTCAGATAACATAACATTGTTTGTTTTTACATTCGAATCCCATATCTCTCAGTTTGTCATCATATAATTTTATTACAATTAAAATAACCTATATGCAAAACATAGTTCTTTTGTGATTTCCCTTATTGTTAGCAAATTTTCACCCAGCTATCTTCTCATCACTTTTGTTTTTGCTCTCCTGTTATAGTTTTTTGTGTCTTGACTTTTAAATATAATCATTACGAAATTTTAAGTTTTATACCAAGTTTTTGTTCACTCCCCACATATCTCTACAATATTTCACAATTGGTTGCCATTCTTCTTTGACTTTTTGCATTGGTTTATCATTTAATAAGTTGGTTAATCTGTCCATTTCCCTCATCTCACATTTTTTTTCTAGCTGTTCTTAAAGATAGGGGCAGTCCCTTATCTTCCTTTTTTTGGCAATTGTTAGTCTGGCAGCTGTTACTAGATATAGTAATATTCTCCAACTTTGCATGATGTAATTTTTTTTTTAGATGTATCTGTTTTAACCAATGTAAGTACTGTGAATATCAGACTGGAAAAAATGTTGGGTGCAGTGAGCCCTTCAAATCCACGGATTCCTTAGCCACAGATTGAAAGTGTTTTAAAAGTATGTATAAATTCCAGAAAACAAAGTTTGATTTGACCATCTTATACAGGATACCATTTTATTGTGCCATTGTATTTAATGGAACCTGAGCATCCATGGATTTTGGTATCCATGGAGGGGAAGGTGTCCAGGAACCAAATCCCTCAGATATCAATGGCTCACTGTATAAATAAATATAGAATTTCATGATCATGATGACGATGACAGACATTTGAAAATATGCTCAACTGTTGACATATGACTCCATTTGGAACATACGGAGAAATTACATAAGTTTTGAGGAGTAACTTTATGTCTCCTTTTTTACAAAATTGCCCTGCTTTGTTGCTGTTGCGTGCCTTCAAGTTGTTTCCAACTTATGGCAAAGCTAAGGCAAACCTGATTTTGGCAAGATTTGTTCACAGGGGGCTTGCTGTTGCCTTCCTCCGAGGCTGAGAGAGTGTGACTTGGCCAGGGTCACTCTGTGGGTGTCCATGGCCAAGTGGGGAATCAAACCGTCGTCTCACAAAATCCTGGTCCAGCACTCAGACCAATATCCACGCTGTCTCTGACCTGCTTTACTACCACCGTACTTATATTTCTCTTTTTTCTTTCTTCCTTTTTAGAAAGTCCACCAGCAGCAATGTCCAGGAATGGGTACTTCTTTGAAGAAACAGGCAAGTAGCATCTCATGTACTAAGAGCAAGTGTGGTTTCGTAGTACCGATCCTTATGTACATAGTAGAGACCAACCCTACGCAACAGGGAAGTGGCCGCACGCCTGGGGATTTCCCCAGCTTTTGCAGAAGTGAACAGTTTTTGTCTTGGCTGCATGGAGAGTCATTTTGGGGAAGCTCGGGTCACCAGGTTATTTCTGGGAAGTCCTCCAAGGTCTCTCCTCTAGCCCCAAACTGTGTGCAAGCTTAGTTTTTTGTGGGTTTTTCGGGCTGTGTGGCCATGTTCTAGAAGAGTTTCTTTCTGATGTGTACAAGCTGCCGGTTTCCACCAACGCTGTTCATTTTAAGAGCCATATATAACCACTGAAAATGTGCGGACCTGACCCTTGAATTCATCCAAACGCATTCAAAATGGTCCTGGGATATATTTCCTTGTTGTGTTGTCTCTCTGTGCATTTACTAAACACACACACACAATGAATTATCTTAAGCCTCTTGCATGGCCGGCTCTTGGTTTTCAGAGCATGCTTGTCTTGCTGGTTCCCAAAAATGTATTTTTTTAAGTAAAGAAATTATTCTAACCAGAAGGGATATTGCATGCAGATATTACATTGCCATAGATATTGCATTACTCAGATTGTTGCATAATGACACAAGGGATGGGATGGCAGAATTCCCTGGCCTCTAAAGCCATGAGCAAAAATCTTCTTAAGTTCTGGAACCCCAGTTTGGAATCAAATTGAGTATTAGTCCTCCATTTATTTTATTTTTATTTAAAGACCTTCAGTGGAGGAGAGTACAGCACCTTCTGAGGCAGTCTCTTTTACACTTAAATAGCTCTTACCCTCAAGAAATTATTTTTTAAATCCTCCTCCTCCTCCTTTTTGGACTACGGTTCTCCAAAACTGCCAGTTGGCATGGGCACTGGCTGGGGAATTCAGAGAGTTGTGGTTTAAACAAGTGACCTTTTCCAAGCTTTTATCTTTACTCCTGGCAGAGCTGTAGCTGTGTTTGTGTTTGTATGTGTTGTGTACTTTCAAGTTATTTCCAACTTTTGGTAACCTATCATGGGGTTTTCTTGGCAAGATTTGTTCAGAGGAGGTTTATCATTGCCATTCCCTGAGGCTGAGAGTGTGTGACTTGCTCGAGGTCACCCAATGGCTTTCATGGCTGAGTGGGGAATCAAACCCTGGTCTCCAGAGTTGTCGTCCAACACTCAAACCGCTATGCCACACTGGCTGTCCACAGGGGGCAAAATCAGGGTGTTTTCATTCCTGTCCCCCATTTTAATTTTCCTTCAGTTCTCAAATTTCTAGTATGTCAGTAACTTAAAATTTTAGTTGAGCATGAATCAGAGAATCAGAGAGTTGGATGAGACCACAAGGGCCATCCAGTCCAATCCCCTGCCATGCAGGAACTCAAAATCAAAGCAAAATCATTGATTCATGGGTTTGGAAGAGACTCCAAGGGCCATTCTGTTCAATCCCATTGTGCCATGCAGGAATATACAATCAAAGCACTCTGGACGGATGAACATCCAGCCTCTGCTTACAAATCTCCAAAAGAGACTCCACTACTCTCTGAAATATCATCTTGCACCGTTGATCAGCTCTTACCATCAGGATGTTCTTCCTCATGTAGGATGCTCTTTTCCTGTAGCTTGCGTCCGTTGTTCCGGGTCTTGTTCTCTGGAGCAGCAGAAAACAAGCTTGCTCCATCCTCAATAGGACATCCCTTCAAATATTTAAAGAGGGCTTTCATGTCCCTGCTTAGTCTTCTCTTCTCCAGGCTAAACATACCCAACTCGCTAAGACTTTCTTCTTGGGGCTTAGTGGTTTCCAGATGTGTCACCATTTTCATCGCCCTCCCTGGACACGCTCTAACGTCTCAATATTGTTCATGAATTATGGTGCCCAAAACTGGACACTGTATTATTCCAGGTGAGGTCTGACCAAAGCGGAATAGAGTGGCACTATTACTTCCCTCGATCTTGACACTGCACTCATGTAGAAATGCAATTTAGGCATCCAAAGCAAAGGGGAATGGAAAAGTTATAGAGGGAGTGCAAGCAGAAGCAGCAAATAGAAATGTTATTAGATGTGAACGATTTTCACCGTCACGCTCCTTGCAATGCTACAAATTTGGGGACTAAAGGAAAACTACATCGGGGGGTCAGAATTCATATTTGGACTGCAGGCTCTTATTTTGTCATCCCCCCCCCCAAAAAAAAAAATTGCAACATCCCTGACTTCAGGTCATGTGGTGCTTCTCAATGAGACTTTTTGTGCAATTGCATTGCTTTTATTTACGGAATTTTACAGGGGATGCATATGACTATAACCTCCACTTGTAATCCTCCCGTATTATTCCACTACTCCTTCCATCTATTTCCTTGCTGGGGAAAAAAAGAAAGTGTGAATCAGGAAGGAAGAACCAAATAACTGTGTACAGTCTTTCTATGTGTCCAGCTTTGGGCACCCCAATTGAAGAAGGATATTGACAAAGCTGGAACGTATCCAGAGGAAAGTGACCAAAATGGTAAAAGGTCTGAAAACTTTGCCCTAAGAGGGGCACCTTAGGGATCTGGGCATGTTTACCCTGGAGAAGAGAAGGTTAAGGAGTGACATGATAGCCGTCTTTAAATATTTGAAGGGATGTCATATGGAAGAAGGAGTAAGTTTGTTTTCTGCTGCTCCAGATACGAAGATATAGAGGAATAGATTCCAGCTATTGGAAAAGAGATTCCACATAAACATTTGGAAGCACTTCCTGACTGTAAGAGCTGTTTGGCAGTGGAAGATGATCCTTGTAGAGTGGTGGGCCTCTTTCTTCAGAGGTTTTCAAACAGAGGCTGGATGGCCATCTGTCAGGGGTGCTTTGATTGTGAGTCCCTGCATGGCAGAGCGGGGCTGGACTGGATGACCCTCAGGGTCTCTTCCAACTCTGTGATTCTATGAACTTGTACAAAAGCCCCAATGGAGCCCAAAGGCATCACACATATCACTAGATTTTTTGGGCAAGATTTGTTCAGAGGGGATTTGCCTTTACTGCCTTCTGAGGCCAAAAGAGTGGGACTTCCCCAAGCCTACCCAGTAGGTTTCATGGCCAAGTAGAGATTTGAACCTTGGTCTCCAGAATCATAGGCTAATGCTCACACTTTTACACTAGACTGGCTCAGTGGGTACAGTTAAGTCTATTATTTTCTTGCTCACTTTGTTAGACCATTGTAAATAATAATAATAATTTTCCGACCATGATAGATGAAAGGCCAATAGATAGACCAATAGATATTTGGAAGGGCCCCCATAGGTCATGTCCAACTCCCCATCTCAAAGAAATCTAGCTAGAGCATTCCCAGCAGGCAGATGTCCAGCCTCATTTTGAAGACTTCAGAGAAAGAATCCCACGATCCCCCTAGACAATTGGTCCCATTGCCTAACCCTTCTAGCCATGAAGAAGTTCCTTCTAATGTTCAGTCGCAATCTCCCCTCCTGTAGCTTAAAACCCGTTGACCTGGTCCTACCTTCTGGGGCAGCAGAGAACAACCTGGCCTCTCCTCTCTGTGACAGCCTTTTAGATATTTGGAAGAGGGCAATCATGTCACATCCCTCCATCTTCTCTTCAACAAGCTGAACATGCCCAGCTCCTTCAACCATTCCTCATAAAGGTCAAGACGGACTTGCCAGTACCTTGAGATCTTCTGGTAGGGGAGCATCTCTGGACCCACCAGAGAGATCTGGTGGGATATATCTGGTAGGAACACAAGAGAGGGCCTTCTTGGTGGCTGCTCCCAGGCTCTGGGACTCTTTTCCTAGATAGGTTAGACTGGCATCCTCCCTGTGTCCCTTCATAGGCAGGAGAAGACCTTTTTGTTTTTTGGTGGGCCTTTGATGCTGGATGATTTATTCAGAGATATAGCCATGTTAGTCTGGAATATCAGTCTGCAGAGGGATCTTGTAGCACCTTTGAGACTAACTTTGCAAAAAGAAGTTGTAGCATAAGCTTTTGGGGTCTTTTAAAATATATATATATTTATTTATAACCTTTATAACATATGAATAAAACATAGCTAATAGTATCATTTGCATACTGGTCATTTCTAATAATTAGTTATATTTGTAAGAATAAAAACCTTCTACATTCATAATGGTTGAGTACCAATTTCATCCTTTCAACTCTTAACTTTGTTATTTTCTTTTTACCTTACGTACTATTTAAATCACACTATCAACCGCAAACTTTACTTTTTTCAAGAGGTTTTTCATGGATCTCCTTCTTACAAAGTTACTATAAAGTCACTCAAAGTTAATCTTTCAGAGCTTTACTAAAATTTTAAAATAAAAGTACAATAGTCAAAGAGAAGGTTATTAAAAAATCGAACCGTAGGCTTATATTGAGTTTACAGTCTTCTTGTAAATGTTCATTCCCCGTTCATTGCAAGACACTATATAATCAAACCGTGCCAGTCTTCTCCAGTATTTCATCACTGGTATCCAAACTTTGTCTACTTCTTTTAATGACTTATTATTATTTAGTCTGCATGTACGTTTATCTAGTTCAATGGCATTTTGTAGGCTTGGTCTCTTTCCTTGGATGCACGGACTGAACTGATGCCCAGGAAGGACCTTGATAGTCAAGACTGTAGGAATAGCCATGGAAATGCAAAACTTTTGGGTATGGCGGTGTGGTGACAAGTTCAGTTTGAGTTGAGGGACAAAGGCAGGAGGAAAGATGTTGCCTAAGGCCAGGGTGAGTAGAGGACCCTATGAATGGTGGAAGGAGTTTGGGAATGTGGTGTGTGCAAACTGGGAACCAGAAAGGAGATGTGATGAACTGGCCAAGAGTGTGAGGCTGGGGTGTTAGTGGTATAATATGTTAGGGTGCCAGGATGGTTATACTATCAACGGATTTTAATTTTATTGGTGGTTCAGTTATTTTCTTAACTTTTGTATGATGTAAAATTTTCTTTTCCTTTCTTTTTGGAGAGGGAAAAAGGCAGAATGATGATGATGATGATGATGATGATGATGATGATATAGTATAATCCAAGAGTAGGGAAAATGCAGGGGTAGGTGCACATGGCGGCCACCAAAGGCTGTTTTTCTGTGCCTTGACCCATCCTGGCTCCTTGTAATGTCCTTTCTGCCCATCCCCAATAAAATAATACATTTCCTCTGCTGGAAACGTCAGAAGTGACCGTTCAGCTTTGCATCAGTTCATGGAGGCTGCATAACATTATAAGAAAGAAAGTTTGTCAAAACCAGTGGCTTTCCATCTATCTGCAGGTGCTGTTGTTGTCTTTGCTTTTCAGTAGTCCATGTGGACAGTGGAAGGTCCTTGGTGTATAAAAATAACTCAATCTCACATTGTCTGGCTCCTGAATGCATTTCCGGGTGAGAGAAACCAAGGATGCATCCACACTGTAGGAATAATGCAGTTTGACACCACTTTAAGTGCTGTTGCTCCATCTTATGGATTCCTGGGATTTCTAGTTTTAAAAGGTTTGTCGCCTTCACTGCCAAAGAGGGCTGGTGCCTCACAAAACGACAAGTCCCAGGATTCTGTAGGATGGAGCCATGGCAGTTGAAGTGGAGCCAAACTGCATTATTTCTCCAGTGTAGATGCACCCCAAACCTCAGGATACAGGACGGTGTGGCCCTCTTATCACCAAGCACAGCATCCAGATGTCTCATATTGGTTTGGAATTGGGCAAAACCAGGCTGAAATGCTTCATTTATGATCTCAAAGAAGTAACTGCGTGTGCATCACATTGCTTGAAGAAGCGTGCAAACTTTAATTGCATGGATTTTTAGAGATTTGTTTCGGAGCAACTGCTCTGTGCCGTTTCTTTAAAAAAAAGACACACAGAGAGAAAACAGTGCTAATCTTGCATTTATATGGAGTTACATGCGAGCTTCTAGTATCCCTTTGCCTTGTCCCCCAATATGCATATCTCCCCTCCTTGCTCCGTTGTCTAAATTTGTCTCTTTCCGCTGTTGTGTATGTTTGTGTGTGCGAGAGAGAGGGGATTACAAATCAGACCAAATTGGCAAGAATTTCCTGAGACGAAGTATTTCCAGAATCAACATTGCTTTATCTTTTTTTCTCTCCTTCCCACCATCCCACTCCCAATATAAACAAACCAAAAAAATCTATTTTTTCTTGCAGGCATAATAACTGAGGCCCCTATGCGCTGTATACTGTCATCTTTTCCATCTTGTTTCTTTTAGCCTTTATGTTTAAGCCTTTAAACCAAGGTTTCTCAAACAGGGGTCCCTGGAATATTAGGGTTCTGTGGGAGAGGAAATATTAGGATTAATAATAGAAGTATTAGGAGAATGTATTATTATTATTATTATTATTATTATTATTATTATTGATGATGATAGGAATATAATAATAGTCATCATTGTCATCATATTCGTCATAAATGATAATAGGAATATTATAATTGGGGGGAGGACCTTTTGTTTTGAGTTGTAGATACAATAATCTTTATTCAGGGGTTTCCTGAGACCTGAAAAAATTATTTTAAGGGTTTCTCCAGGGTAAAAAAAAGTTGAGAAAGGCTGCTTTAATCCCTTCATGGGTTGCCCCCCTCCCTTTACCTGCTATGACGCTGGTTTAACTGAAATTAAGAGTTCAAATGTTGAGCAAAATAGCCCATTTGTGGAGCTAGGTTGCATCTGTTGGCGATGTGGATGTTTCTTTCCAAGTGCATTTATTGCAAAATCCTAGGCATATCAAAAGGAGTCCCAGTGACACATGCCAGGTGGTTTTGTGTAGCTCTCGTTGTGTGCCTTCAAGTCATTTCCGACTTACAGCGATCCTAAGGTGACCCTATCCTGGGGTTTTCTTGGCAAGCTTTGTTCAGGGAAGGTTTGCCATTGCCTTCCCCTGAGGCTGAGAGTGTGTGACTTGCCCAAGGTCACCCACTGGGTTTCATGGCTATGGGAATCAGACCTTGGTCTCCACAGTCCTAGTTCAACACTCAAACCACTACACCATGCTGGCATAGGAATTGCAAAACTTTCAGCTTTCCAAATGTTGTTGGATCGCAGCTCCCATTAGCCCCAGCTGGCATGGTGAGTAATGAGGGATGATGGGAACTGCAATACAACAGGACACAGAGGGCTACATGCTCTCAACACTAGGTTGCAGCCATAGCAACTTTGCCTTCATGATGTTCTGTGTTGTCTTGTTCTTTCAAAATTTTCATGCTTCAGAGCTAGCCCTGAGCAAACTTGATTTGGGGATGCTCTTACGTTCTTAATGTTTCCATCGGTCTGGTTTCCAATGACAGTCACACTGTGATTTGCATTGATGTCAGCCATTCTAGTGGATGGTTCAAATCCATGTGGTATGTGGGCTTCTCTCTACTACCCTCCACCTTTCCTAGCATTATTGTAGTTTCTAGCAAATCATGTCTCCTCATAATATGGCCAAAATATGACAGCTTCAGTTTGGTCATCTTGGTTTCTGGGGAGAGATCAAGCTTTAC
>CM034708.1:4994050-5005321 GCA_020142125.1 Phrynosoma platyrhinos
AGTTGTGTGCTTCTCAGGTTAACAGTGTGGCTTCAGCTCTTTGGGCATTCAAGGCATTTAGGGCATCCTTTCAAGTCAAGGGGGAATTGACTAGTATGAGGACAGAATATGGTAGGGTTGTAGGTTGATGGTGGGCATTGCTGCCTTAACCAGTGGACCCACGGAGTAAACTTTGCATGGGAGTGATCATGCATCTACTTTCCATGCAGATGGACAGAGGCTCCTTTCCTGGAAACTACAGTAAGAGCTGGGAAAAGGTGAAGTCTGTAATTCTGGAGAGATGGTAGTAGTCAGTGTTGACAGTACTGAGCCAGATTGTCCAGTGGTCTGACCTCGATGTAAGACCAGCTTCTTATGCTCTCATGTTGCTGAATCTTGCACATTCAAAATTGGCCCCATTGATTTTAATTGAACGAAGCTTCTGCCCTTGATTAATCTTTGGATCAAATCTTTGTAGCCCTAATCAAACTGTTTTGATCCAGCCATGAATCAACATTAGCCTGAAACAGGTTGGCCTCTTTAATGTTTGATCTTTACACCCCAAAGGCCATCTTGTCCGAGTTTTCCAATAAATCTCATGCCTAAGTCAGCGCATAATTGTACTCACAGGATGGGCATTTTGCCATTCGGGTTTACAAGGAGGCTTTTGATTTATTAGCAGAGTCGTTTTGCATTTCTTGTGCGTTGCACCTAATTATTTGCATGTTTGTATTGAATTTTTCCATGGTAATAAAGAGAATCAAGGATGTGTCCAGTGATAGATGAGAAGAAAAGAAGGGGGTTAGCAACGCTGCAGTCCTCAGCATATTTTATTCCATAACGGTTAGGCCAGGGTGAGGACATTTTGACTGTAAGCTTGATGAATATTTGCCAGGAATCCATGGGAATGTATATACGGTCCCAGAAGTTTAAAAATAAATGAATAAATGCAGTAGGCGAAGTCAGAATTGTGTTTGTTTTTGTGGAATTACCAGCATGCTATGAATCTTGAAGCTGGGCATAATTTAGTGCTACAAGGAGACTGTGAAAGTAGGTTTGGCTTGCTCCAATATGCCATGCAAAGTGATTTACTGTTTGGCACACAATAGTTACCCAGCTGGTAACAACTTCTGCAGTTGCTTAGTCAGTGCTTTAGCAAATTGCATGGAAGCAGCCTCTTTCCTCGTGTCTGACACAAGAACTTTGTTAAATAAGAAATAAACAAAAAAAGTTGCCCGGTGGGTTTCTATGGCTGAGTGGGGATTTGAACCCTAGTCTCCTAGACTCTCAGTCCAATACTCAGCTACTACATCAATGTCCTGTTTGCAGAAGCCAAATAAAAATGTCAGTAGAAAGTATAGGTGAGGCACGGCCCAAATGCCAGTTCTAGTGCAAACATACCGAACAACATCTGGCCCATTCCACACTGGAACTGGGGCATATACCCCTTATGTATTTTAAAAATCTGCCTTTGACTTGAGAGTTTCCCAGAGGATCCAGAAGCCCTCTGTTCCAGCTGTTTGCATACACATCCCTCTGTGGCATCTGGTGCAGCTGCCACAGCTTCAATTCACTCACTTTGAGGTCAAAACAAGGTGCCTATCCAGAGCAAGTGATGCACTGTGGTGGGCAGCATAGCAGGACGCATGTATGAATAGCTGCCCAGTGTTGGAGCAGAGGGCTCCTGGAGTTTTTTGGCCTGTGCATTATGTTCACATAGCTTTATGTAAATGTTAATGTTGTGAGCCGCCCCGATTGCTCTGCAGAGGGGCGGGATATAAATAAATATTATTATTATTATTATTATTATTAAATAACAGGTGGGCAGGGGAATCGCCACCAGCTGTCAGTGATACTATAAATGTTGGGGAAATTAGCTTTGCGAGAAGCCTGAGTAATCTGTAGACCAGGGGTAGGCAACCTTTCCCCTTTAAGGGCCGAGGGACTTCAACTCCCAGAATCCCAGGAGCTATTGGCGAACATGGGACTATTGGCAAACATGGCTGAGGCTTCTGGGAGCTGAAGTCCCTTGGCCCTTAAAGGGGAAAGGTGGTTGCCTATCCCTGCTTTAGACTGTATGCACCAATATATACCAGTACTAACTGGGAGGACTCCAGGTTTTGGGTGAATTAAGAAAGCACATATGTACACACATGTACCTATTTGGATTATACGTATTTGTCAGTTTGCTTTAGATTATATTGTGTTGATGTTTTGTATTTCTATCTGGATAATTTGTTGTACAGTTGTATTGCATAGTTTTGTATTTGCATTACTCCTTCCTTGCAGTGTGCATGTGTCTTCAGTATATATATATTATAAAGCTGGGCACTCTTTGTTGTTTTACTTGTAAAGCACCTTGTACATCGATGGTTCTAAATATATAAATAAATAATTTTATTAAAGAGATTTAACTACCTTTCATCATAAGCAAAGAGTACCTGCACTTCTAATAGATTCTAGAATTAGGTCCAGTGCTTGGCGGTAACATATTACAAGTGATGCCGTACAAGTGCCATTGCATGGTAAAATGTCACTCTTATGCAGTTACCAATAGTGATACAGGTTGAGTATCTCTTGTCTACAAATCCCAGAATTGCATAGAATTGAACCATGGCAGTTAAAGCCATGGCAGTGAAACTGCATTAATTCTGCAATGTAGATGGATCTTAGGACTCTGGGAGACCAGGATTTGATTTCCCATGGAGGCAGTGTATGCAGAATCTGTGGATACGGAGGGCCGACTTTCTCTCTAAATCGTTACTTTCAAAGTCTTGTTGGGTCCAATATCACGTTTCAGATGAGACAGCCAAAATTTGAAATACACAGTCAAACTTGAAAATAGTTGCAAAGCTTGTTTTCCCTGTCCATTGCTTACTAGGTACCTATGGTTGTAACTTCTCTTTTCTTTTTCCAGCAGAAAGCGAAAGCACTGGCTGCGTTTTATTACACACATCGAGAAAAGTAAGTGTAATGATGTTTTGTTTTGTTATGTATTTAATGAACTTCCCTTTAGTACACTTGCAGCATATATATTTTGCAGATATTTGCATGGGCCAAAGTTTCCTGACCTAGTGGGTCCATCCAAAGAGCACCATGTTGTGGAAAGCTTGCCTCCCATCCAAACTAGGTTAGGCATGTCTCTCTTCCTATCTCTGGATATCTCTATTTTTTTCAAACTTTTAAGTGTCTCTTGTTCTTTGTTCTTGGCTGTATTGTCACAGAAATAGCTGATCTTAACTTTCTGGCAAGGCAGTGAGTAGATCATTCTTACTTAGAATGAAATCCCTTACAAAAAGAAGAGGCACTCTCCTTCTCCTGTAACTGAAGCTGATAATCTGCAAAGCATGGAAGATGGTTTGCTAATTCTCCAATCCAGTGCAATTAACCTGAGAATAAAGATGAATCTGCACTGCAGAAATAATGCAGTTTGACACCACTTTGACTGCCACGGCTCAATGCTGTGGAATTCTGGGATTTGTAGTTTTGTGAGATATGTAGCCTTTACTGTTAGAGAGCTCTGGTGCCACAGCAAACAGCAAATACTAGAATTCCATAGCATTGTGCCATGGCAGTTAAAGTGGTGTCAAACTGCATTATTTCTCTAGTGCAGATGAGACCATGGAGATATAAACTCATTTTATTTTTAGATGAAAATTCACACACAATTGACAACTGCTAACTCCAAGAATGAGAAAGAATAGTACTTAGTGCATTACGTATTCAGTGCAGATGCAGCCTCAGAAAGGGTACCATCTCTCCAAAACAAGGATGAAGCTGTGACAGATAAAAGTAGTGTTAAACTCCTGCAGAATTTCCAAGTACACATGTATAGGAGAGGTTTCTTGGTTAAGTTAAAGAAGACAATGTGTGCCTCTTATATTTCTAGCTTCAGAGTTTTGGGTAGCTCCTGTAAAAGTTAGACTAAACCCCAGAGCGAGATTACTGTTCCACTAACATGGGAGAAATCAGCCACCACTGTCTATCTTGCAGTTCAGAGTTCCTAATAACTGAGTTTTTAAAAGATAATTCTCGTTTGGTCAGACCCTTGAAGCCATATCCTGGCAGGGCTTAGGCTGTGTAAGGAGATCATTTATTTACTACCGTGATTTCTATATCCTAGCTATACCAGTGTTTTGTCCTCTGAGACTGCCATGACCTGGGCAACAATTAACTTATAATAATAGTAAAGGAAAGTTAAATTTCCTGTTTTGCAAAGGCCCGTGCCAGCTTTCCAGTCTGACAAATTAAAAAACGTCCCTTCTAAAGCGTTAATCTCCCCCGATCCAATGGCTGGCATGTCGCCTCTGGAACGGGGTGATGCCTTTGATGTACATTGTCACCTCTTAACATATCCCAGGCCCTTCCTTTCCCAATCAGTCAGGTCAACTATGCGCAGAATGTGCAAAAAAATCCTGTAATACACGTACCTGAGTAGCTCCATCACTTGGGTGGAGAGGAAGTGTGCCTTGATCTTAGCTGGTATTCAGGTCTTGCTCATTACCCTCCAAGGTGGAGCTGGCCAAACAACTTGGTTGACAAAGCTCATGAAAATTCTCATTCATGCCTTGTGAAGTTACGGGACGGCAGAACCTGCTAAAAACTCAATGAACTCATGGCTGGGCTTTTCCAGCCTTGCTAACCTTGGATCAAACATTGATCAGAATGGGGAGTGCAGTCAAGAGATAAGAAGAAGACTAGGAATGGGAAAGGCAACCTAGAAAAGTTCCTAAAGAGCAAAGATAGTCAATTGAGCACTAAAGTTAGGCTCATCCAAACCATGGTGTTCCCCATCACTATGTATGGATGTGAGAGCTGGGCAGAGAAGAAAGCTAACTGAAAGAAAATCAACTCATTTGAGATGAGGTGCTGGAGAAGAGTGCTGAGGATACCTGGACAGCCAAAAAGACAAATGGATCCTAGAATAGATCAAGCTTGAAATACCTCTAGAAGCCAAGATGGTCGTGTTGAGGCTGTCATACTTTGTCCGCATCATCAGAAAGCATGACTCATTAGGAAAGACAATAATGCTAGGAAATGTAGAAGGTAGTAGAAAGAGATGAAGGGCACACGCCAGATGAATGGACTCATTTAGGGAGGTCACAGGCATGAAACTTCAAGACTTAAGCAGAGCAATGGAGGACAGGGGGTCTTGGAGATGTCTCAACCATGGGGTCACCATGATTAATGTTGACTTGAGAGCAGTTAACAACAACAAAGAGGCCTGCCCTGGACCATTCCAACCAGGACTGTGGAATCGGAGTCAGAGTTGGCATTGGAAACAATTTTGGGTGGGATCAAAGTTGGTAAAAATGTGCCAGTTCTGACTCCAACTTCAAACTAAAAACTTACAATCTTATAGCAATGTATTTCCCATATATTGTTTTATACTTATATTTTGTTGTTGTGTGTCTTCAAGTTGTTTCTGACTTATGGTGACCCTAAGCCAACTGTATCATTCTTGGCAAGATTTGTTAAGAGGTGGTTTGCCATTGCCTTCCCTGTGGCTGAGAAAGTGTGACTTGCCAGTGGGTTTCATGGCCGAGTGGGGAATCAAACCCTGGTCTTCCAAGTCATAGTGCAACACTCAAATCACTATGCCATGCTGGCTTCTTTAAAAAAAACACACATAATTAAATGTCCGGTTTGTTGCATACAGGGTGAGTTTCCCTTATCTGAAATGCTTGGGACCAGAAATGTTTGGGATTTTAGATTTTTATTTATTTATTTTGGATTTTAGAATATCTATATTTGCATATACGTACATAATGAGATACCTTGGAGATGGGACTTAAGTCTAAACATAATGTTCAATTTATGTTTCATATACACCTTATACACATAGCTGGAAGATACAACATTTTTAATAATCTTTTTGCATGAAATAAAGTTTGTATATGTTGAACCACCAATGAACATTGTCTTCTTCTGGAACTGGGTGAACCTAGGCGTCTCGCAGGGTTCTTGCGGTGCTAGTATCTCAGCCACCCGTGAAAAATGTTTTGGTTTTTGGAATACAGTCGTCCCTCTGGATTTGATGACTTGCCATTCGCAGTTTTGAATTTCCGTGGATGGGAAGCCAGGAGGGACAAAATGTGCGCACATAGGACTTCACGGCCATTAAAAACAATGGGGCTCCAATATTTGCATTTTTTTCCGATTCATGGGGGCGGGAACAGATCCCCCACAAATCAGAAAGGATGACTGTATTTTGGATTTTAGAATTCTGGATACGGGAGACTCAGCCTGTATTTACTTTCCCAAGAATTTGTTTTTCTGATTCAGAAAACTTTAATCAAATAAATATATTTTATGTTCGGTCAGTCTAAGTAGCCTGAGCAATTTCTGTGTTGTTGTTTTTCGTGCAGTACCTAAAATTAAAGAATTTTGAGGAGGAAGTCCGAGCCCACCGGGATCTTGACGGGTTCCTGGCCAGAGCCAGTATCATCCTGGATGAGACGGCAACCTCTCTGGACGATGTCTTGCGGGAGATGTTGAAACACTTTGCCGAAGACTCTGACAACGCGGAGCCAAGCTGCAACTTTGACAAAATCATGAGCACTTTATTCACCGATTCAGGAACCCCCAGAGAAGGGAACGGTAAGATCAAGGCTCATTCTCCCTGGCTATCAAAGCTGAAGCTTGTGCAAAGTGGCTTTCTGATAATGTTGCCATCTCTTTGGTATTAATTCCACAAGGGTTACAGCTGCTATCTGGAGGATTCTGGTAGCTGTAGTCCAAGAACGTTATCACATACGGTTTTTAAACTGCCATGAAAGTTCAGTGAAAGTGCCTGTAGTGAATATTCTGTCTTGGAGAGTGGTGGAGTCTCCTCCTTTGGAGGTTTTTAAAAGAGGCTGACTGGCCACTTGTCCCAGGGGGTGCTTTGATTGTGTGTTCCTGCATGTCAGGGGGTTGGACTGGATGGCTTTGGGGGTCTCTTCCAACTTCCAAGGTTCTCCTTGCTGTCTTGTCTTTCAATTATTGTTAGCCTGCAGCTTGGCATTGATGGGAATCCCTGTCAATAAGCTCCCAATTGCATTAGTTGTCTGGTGTGGTAAGTTATCCTGTTGCAGTTCTGGAATATTGTGGTCATATAATGTTAGTATCTCCTCCTCCATCCTTTTGCTATTCCAGAATAGCCAGATTTTTATTTTTTTACTGTCTTTTATTTTTTTAAAACCATGGAGTTTAAAACTTCAGAGTTAGCAAAAAAAAAAACTCTTGGAATTGCATTAAAACACACACACACACATTTTCCTTAGTTAAAGCAATCGTGGCAAGAGTGTTATGATAAAGTCCTTTCCCAAGGTATGGAAAAGTTTTTATGTCACTGTCTCATTCATGTCTAAGTCATGTATAGCCAAAGTGGTTATAATTTCTTCCAAAATCAAAATTTTAAATATTTAGTGTCATACATAATTCTAGGTCTCAGTATTTTTGCATTTGTAGACTTTATAAACCATGCCAGCTTATTGTTTCTCAGTCAGTTTCCTTGACTTGCAAAATTAATGTAGTTTGATACTGCTTTAGCTGCTATGGCTCAGTGCTATGGAATTCTGGGATTTGTGGTTTTGTGAGATATTTAGCCTTCTCTCGGGGAGCTCTGGGGCCACAATAAACTACAAATCCCAGGATTCCATTTGGATGGAGTCATGGCAGTTAAACCAGTATTGAACTGCATTAAATCTGCAGTGTGGGCAGAAGCCTAATTGATATATTTCAGCATAGGCAGCTTCTTTTTTAAAATAGCTCTTTGAATCCTCAATATATCTTTTTCTCTCCATCTGAATTCCTCAGCCTATCACAGTCTCCTGTGCATGCTTTTGGATTTGGTCCAAGCAGCTCTTCATGACTTTTCACATCGCTGTTCAACAGGGACTTCCAGAACCTTGTATGGAGCTAGCAATGAACAACAAAGTGGCCGTTCATACTACACAATTGCAGCAATTTTGTTTTAAGTGCTGTGGCTGCATCTTGTGGGATCCTGGGGTTTGTAGTTTGATGAGGCATTAGAACTCTTGGACTGAAATTTCTAAATACAGTGTGCCCTCCACTTTCGCTGAGATTGGGGTGTGGGACCCCCGTGAGAGTAGAAAAGCCACAAATAAAAAACAAACAAAATTTACAAGCCACTATTTTTTAACTAAAAGAACACCTTTAGGAATCTCTAGATCAGGGCTAGGCAACCTTTCCCCTTTAAGGGCCGAGGGACTTCAGTTCCCAGAAGCCTCAGCCATGTTGGCCAATAGTCCCATGTTGGCCAATAGCTCCTGGGATTCTGGGAGCTGAAGTCCCTCAGCCCTTAAAGGGGAAAGGTTGCCTACCCCTGTTCTAGATCCTCTTGTTGTTAACTGCCCTTGAGTCGATCTCAACCCATGGTGACCCTATGGATGAGACATCTCCAAGACCCTCTTTCTTCCACTGCTCTGCTTAATTCCTGCAAACCCATACCTATGGCCTTCTTAATAGAGTCCATCCATCTGGCATGTGGCCTTCCTCAGTCCTCTAGTGTAACTTTATGGTCAACATCCTCTGGAAGTTGACCATAGAATTGCATGGACGACCTACAAATGCCTAGAGAAGTGTTATCCCTAGGAATTTCTAGGTCCTCCAGCAACATCTATGGTCAACTTCTGCCAGAGTTGCGCTGGAGGACCTAGAGAGAACATATTAATCAAATCTGTGAATAATCAAATCTGCAAAATTCAAAGCCATAAATATGGAGGGCTGACTGTATTCCTCCCTAAACTACAAATCCCTGAATTTTGTAGCATGTTGCTATGGTAGTTAAAGAGGAATCATAGTACTAAAACAGTGTTATATGAACGAGTTTCAGATCTTGCCTACCAAGGAAACCTCCCTAACCATCTTTTCCACATTAAACGTTCCCTCCTTTCCCCCCCAATTTTTCTGATTCTTTGTAAAGTAAGACTGCAGTGGTTCTTTCAAGAGTGGCATATCATTGATGGTAATGCTTTAAAAATAATAATAATTTCATCCTCTGTGGTAAGTGGCACAAAGGCTGAAGTAATGCAAGAGCAACCAGTCCTCTTTAAAAAAATGGATAATAATTTTTGAGTTAACCTGTAGACAGTAGAGATGAAGGTCCATTTGTGATGGTTCTTGAATGTAATTGGAGGTACTTTCTTCCCTTCTTTTTCAACAGTTCACCTCTTGTCAGATACAATTCAGGGTGTCACAGCAACAGTCACTGGGGTACAGTATCAGCAGTCCTGGCTTTGTATCATGTAAGTATAATTTCTTCTCAGCATCTCAGTACAAGTTCTCTTTTCATTCTATGTTAAGGCCTCTTATGTGGTCGTGTTCTGCTCAATGTGCACAGAAGGAAAAGCGAGCAAATCTTTTATCTAATAGGACAACGTTTTTGTCAATGGGCCTTAAGTCAACTTCAGCTTATGGCAATCCTGTCGTTTTGGTTGTTACTATATTTATATCCTGCCCTTTTTGCCAGTTCTAGGTCATCCTCTGAGTTTCCATTGGTAAGCGAGGACGAACCCAGGTTTCCTTGAGTCCTTGGGGCTGAACACATGGGTCAAAAGACCCGTGTTCCCCCTGGCCTGGTGTCATCCTGTACGAAAAATGCAGGCGGGGTGGGATCAGCCTCACTGAATGCCGGTCCAGAGGTTCTGGACCGACCCCAGCCCAATGGGCCATTGTCCCAGTTTATATATTAAAACTAGATTTTTGTGGCTAAGTTTCCTGGAAACTCTGCCACGACAGCTGGCAGACTGGACAGCCCTGTGCACCCCTTTCCTGCTGTCACTGTTGCAGTCTCTGTGCTGGCCCCAGTCGCATGCTATGATGGTGGAAGGGGGCGCCTGGCCACGTGGGTGAAGCCAGGTGCCCCATTTCCACTCTTATGAACCACAATGGGGGTCAGGTAAGGGGAGCGCAGTGGTAGCGGCTCCAAGGCGCAGCAGTGGACAAGCATGTGAGCCGCCACTCATCGCTGCACCAGCCGAGGGATGTAGCTGGGCCGGTACCATGGGCAGGATAACACATATCCTGCCCATCTGCATAGACCCCTAGTTCAACCACTCCATGCTGGCTTTCTAGTAAGACAGTGCTAAATGTAAGAGTCAACATGGCATAGTGGTTTGATTGTTAGACTAGGACTCTAGAAACCAGGGTTTGATTCCCAGCTTTGCTATAAAACCCACTGGGTAACCTTGGGCAAGTCACATGCTCTCAGCCTCATGGGAAGGCAATAGCAAACCTCCTCTGAACAATTCTTGCCAAGAAAACCTCATCGTAAGTTTGCCTTACGGAAGTGACTTGAAGGTACACAACAACAACAACAGCAAGAACAAACGTATCAGTTTAGCCTCAGTCAATCAATCTAGCTGAGTACTAACAAAAATAGTAATATAAAAGAATGAATTTAAAAAAACAGTCAGTTTATTAGAACACTAAATATCCTTCTCTGTATGTGGGTAGGTTTTTTAAAAAAACTTTTTAATAATCAGAAAGTAAAGAGAATTTGTTCTGAAATCATAGCGGCACTGGCAAGTAACTGCTTGGGGAACTCTGTAACTAATTGCTTTTTTAAAGTAAGTTTTCAAGTTCTGGTGAATGCATAATAATTCCACTTTCCAGTTTAGAATAGTGAATGATGCTAAATATTTTAGTTAATGGAAAAAGAAATGGGGGGACGTCAGTGTAAATTTATGACATTTTGTGTATATAGTGCTTGTCATTGTTGGCAAAAAGTTATGCTTGAGGAATGAATTAGTTATTTGCTTGATGAATTTCTTCCCCGACGTGAAAATGATACACACTCTGTACATATATATATATATATATATTTAAATACCTTCTCCTTGTGCTCAGGATTTTGAACCTTCTTAAGTGCTGGTTGGAATAGGTTTCCTTCAAAGAAAGTCCCCTTCATTTTATCAAAAATCTGTGTTGTCTTCTGGATGGTCTGCTCAGAGGACAAAGCATGTGTTAGGGCACATCCTATTTCTTTGAATCACAGCTGGCAGGTGTGTTCTGGGAGAGAGGGATTGGATTGAAATGGCATGCTTTTTTCAGCCTAGAAACAGCAAGAAAGGCAGCAGGACAGAGATTTTTGGAGCAACGTAATGCCTAGGAAGGAGATGGAGACGACTGGGAAGGATGACTTCCAAATTAAGCAAGAATAAGGACCGATGATTCCTTTAGGACAAAAGAGTGCCTAAAGGCACATACCTCAGATCAAACTGTATTCCAGTGTCTGAACCAAATGTAGATTTCCTTTGCGGTGAGGTTTTATCAAAGCTATAGAGC
>CM034708.1:5005421-5015472 GCA_020142125.1 Phrynosoma platyrhinos
TTTTTTTTAAAAAAAAAACTGATTAGGAATTTGGAAATATTCAGAAGGTTTTTCAGTGTAGTCCAAGAGCCATGGATGACTCATCTCAGCTATAGAGAAAGTCAATAGTGGGTCTGAATGCACTGCAAAAGGGATTTATCGGTCTCATGTGCATCATGCATAGAGCAGTAGCAGCATTTTTGGCAGTCATTTTTAGCATTTTGGTAGCAATCATTTTTGCCCATCCTTGTCCTGCAAGATCCTCCGAAAGGAGGATTCCCCCCCCAACATGTGCACAAAATGTTTTACAAGGTATGTCCTCCCATAGAATTTCATGCCATGTGAGACATTTTGACACTGGAAGTAGGACTCTGGAACATGAGGTATCAGTTTTAAAGCTTTACTAAAAATCTCCTAGCAGGTAGTTCCATATAAATTGTCTTACTTGCACATGTACGCACCAACCCTTCAGTTGTCTGGCCAGGTACAGCCATGGATACAGGGAGGCAGAGCACATATCTGTTGGGCATCCAGGTAAATGGAATGGTCTTCAATGTGCCAGGAATTGTCCAGAATGTTTTATACTTTGTATGCTTGCCTACTAGCAGTTTCTTATCTTTTCGTGGTCCAACTTAGAATCATAGATTGTAGAATGGGATGGGGCCGCAAGGTCCATTGTCTTCTTCTGGAACTAGGTGAACCCAGGCCTCTTGCAGGGTTCTTGCGATGCTAGAGACTGGCACACGTTACTGCTATAAGGCATGGTTTATTGATGGTAAATGATGCAGGAGATGGTAAAAAGGCATCCATATATCCAGCTTGTTGCTCTTTGTTCCAGAAATGCCAACCATGGCCATGATAATTCAACGGAACTGCCCTTGTATCTTCCAGCTCTTCACAACTTTGCCTTAGTATATTCCAGACTTACCTATAGCAAATATTTCTACTGTGCAAACAGGTTGTCGATTTAGCATATCTGCCCTTGGATCATTGAGGGTAGGTCTACACTGGCCAGAATACTCCAGGCCGCCTCTGGAGTATTCTGGCACAAATTCCTGTTGAATTTGCCCGCTACCTCTCTCTTTTGCTGCAGGCTTCAGGTTCTTCCAGCAAACGGCAGGCAGCTGCCAGAACCATTGCTGAGATCAAAACAAGGAACCCAGCCATGCTTTCGATGCCGGGTGCCTCATTCTGGCCTCAGAGTGACTTGCACCTGCACCAGGTGTCTTGCAGGACCATTGTCACTGCGTCTGCCATTGTCACGGCTAAGAAAGCTAAAAACCCACAGCAGAAGGTGAATTATTTAAATGTGGGTTAGGGGGAGAAGGCCCTAAATTTGGTGCAGGCATCGTGAAGACAGTCCACACCTTATTTAAGTGTTTGGCCCTGTGTCATCTAATCAGAACACGGTGAGCCTGGCAGGAATTCGGGGGAATTTAGGCAAGCCCTAAATTTTCAACCCTGACTGTCTGCTTCACCTTATTCTTCCATAAGTTTTTTTCCCCCTTCAAAATCCATGTTTGTTTGTTTATTATATTTATACCATGCTCTTCAGAAATGTTCTCAGACTGGCTTTCTAGATAACCTCTCTAGCCAAACACATTAATAACTTTCCAATATTGGAGTGCTCACACATTTGTGTATAGGTAGGTGTATAAGGTGTATAAGATGCATATAACTTTTGGGGCATTTTGGTTGATTTTGTTGTTGTCGTGTTGCTGTTGTTTTGCCTTATGGTTTATTAACTGTAATAAAGGTTGGTTTAATTGATTGATTAACAATTTGGGGATCAGGATGGTTGGAGGAGCCAGTGTGGTGTAGTGGTTTGCGTGTAGGATGTGGACTTTGGAGATTGGGGTTCGATTCTCCCCTCAGCCAAAGAAACCCACTGGGTAACCTTGGGTGAGTCACATACTCTCAGCCCCAGATAGGTTTGCCTTAGGGTCCCCATATGTCAGAAACGACTTGAAGGCACACAACAACAATGGTTGGAGGAGAGAGCTGTCACTTAGCAGTCACTATTGTTATTATAGTCACAATAGTTCAAAAAACCAATTAGTGATATCTTTGCTCAGGAAGGTCTCCTGGAGCTGCCCATAGAAGTCTCCATCTTCTCTAGGTATCCTTGTGCCATAAACCTGCTGAGGCTATCTTCTACAGACACTTAAAACCAATCCAGATAAGAGGTCATCTCTGTCTAAAATGCATTCAGCTTATTTATTGAAATATTTATATTTCCGTGATGTGCTGTAACATCTCTTGGGCAGCTTACCATGAAGTCAGCCGAAGCCATTTAAAATGTAAAGCCATAAAATATTGTATATAGTTATGTAAAAGTCTGGAATTTTATTTTAAAAATTGATCCAAAAAAACTGAGCCGACTTATCCGTGGGTCAATGTAAGTACTGTGCTTTGATTATATATATATATACACATCCATCTCCTGGTGAAAGACAAGAGTTTAATCTGTCCTGGAAGCACTGACCTCCCTCTATTTTCTCATCCATCCAGCCTCTAGTATGAGCACAGTTATGCCTGCTTGAATTTTGTAAGTTCTTTGGCATTGTTTTCCTTTGCTTTGTCCTTTACATCCTTGATTACATACCCCTAAGTTTTACCCTCGACTTATCCACGGATCATACCAAAATCCGTAATTTTGGCCCCAAAGCCTACCCTCGACTTATACATGAGGTCAACTTATGGTCAAGTATATATGGTAATTTAAATATTCTTGTAGCACATTAAACAATTTAACATCGTAAAACAGTTTAAACCCATCTTCTCATGAGGAAATCTACTCACACACAAAACCCACTGATCCTGCATTATTTCTGTCTGTAGGAAACGCCGTGGTGATGCATCACCATAAATCTCAGACGCTTTAATGATATTTTTGCTCAAGAGGATTGCATAGAAATAAGGATTCTATGTTAAGGATAGACTTTAGATGTAGAGAGCTTTCCGCCCTCGCAGAAGAATTCTTCAGCAAAACCTCCCTGTGCCGCTATAAAGAAATGGCATCTGTCCTCATATGAACCTCTCCCCTGGGAAGCCTCCATTGGAGAGGTTTGTAAGGTACCTGTCAAGGTTTTTTACCTTCCCCATCCCTTCCTACGCTTTGCTGTAGGATATTTCTTTCTTAACGGAGCAAGCGTTCTGATGAATTACATGCATGGTGTGCACTCAGCTGCCAGCAATTCATATGTTCTCTGCCACAGAGAACAGCCCTGCAGACTGAGTCATTCAAAGTCCCCGATTTATGCTTTCCTCTATAAATGTGGTGGGCTGATGGGACCCTGTGCTCATCTTCATGGTCTCCATTCCAACCCAGAATTTTTATTTTACTTTTCTTTTAAAAATTACGTTGGAGTTTGCTGCTGAATTGAGCACCAACCTCTAAATGCAATCGGTGAGATAATCCGTATCGTACTAAACAGGTTGGGTCACCCTTATCTGAAATGCCTGGAACTAGAAGTCTTTTGGATTTTGGAACTGTTATTTTCTTCATTTTGGAATACCAAAATAGTTGGCTCCCCATATCCACAATTTTTTTTATCCACAGGTTCAAGCACTCACGGATTGAAAATATTCCAGAAAATATAAGTGGCATAAAGCATACTTTGATTTTGCTGTCTTATACAGCAATAGCATGGCAATAGCATATACATTTCTATGCCACTTATTAGTGAACTAAGCACTCTCTAAGCAGTTTACAATCTGTAAGCCAGTTTCCCTCAAGAAGCTGGGGACTCATTTTACTGACCTACAAAAAGATTGAGTCAATCTTGGAGCCCTGGGATCGAACTCACAACCTTGCGGCTGCTGTACCATTTTGCTATGCCATTGTATTTAATGGGGCTTGAGCATCCACAAATTTTGGTATCCACAGGGGGTCCTGGAACAAAACTCCAGCAAATACCAAGGGCCCACTGTACACACATAATGACATATCTTGGAGATGGGACCCAGGTTTAAACACAAAACTCATTTTTGTTTCATGTACACCTTATACACATAGCCTGAAGGTAATTTTATACAGTATTTTAAATATTTTTGTGAATGAAAAAGAGTTTGTGTATGCTCAACCACAAAGGTGTCACTATCTCATACACCCATGAAAAAAGTTTTGGTGTTTGGAGTATTTTGGATTTTGGAATTCTGGATAAGGATGATGCAGTCTGTAGTTCCTTTTAGTTCAATATTTTCATAGTTAAATAGTAGATTGATTAAAGTCAGTTTAAGTACACTTATACAGGGTGATTTTAAAAAATGGTACAAAACCAAGTAAGAACAGCTTTACTTTTGCACCACTAACATTCACTAAAATAGTCACTTATTGTTGTCATGGTACAGTGACATCAAAAATCTGCCAAACAGTGATACCTTTATCGGGCCAACCAAAATGCACAAAATACATGTCACAAACTTTCCAAGTTCTACTGGCTGCTTCACCTGTCAAATATATTATAAATCATATTATAAATGTGTGGTTGGGGGGACATTCATGTGGGCTGGCTCTTTCTCCTCTTGGCCATGTGGGAACCCCTGGATATTGTTGTCATTGTATGCTTTCAACACATTTCTGGCTTATGGCAGTCTTCAGGTCATTTTCTTGGGCAAGATTTGTTCAGAACAGGTTTGTCACTGCCTTGATGCGAGGCAAAGAGTGTGTGACTTGCCCAAGGCTACCCAGTGAGTTTCCATACCCCAGCAGAGACTCGAACCCTGGTCTTCCAGAGTCCAAGTCCAATCTGTTGCTACAGATTGAGAGCTTGTTCATCAATACAGCTTCAAGAGTGGCTTCTAGGCATGTGTGCCCAAAAGCCTTCCTGCAAAGAGACTTTGTTCTCAGAGGCTTCACTAACTGAGGTATGCCTCTTGTTTTGTTGTTATTGTTGTGTTCCTTCAAATCGTTTCCGATTTATGACAGCCCTAAATTAAACCAACCATGGGGGTTTCATAGCAAAGTTTGTTCAGAGGAGGTTGGCCATTGTCTTCCCTGAGGCTGAGAGTGTGTGACTTGCCCAAGGTTACCCAGCGGGTTTCATGGCTGAGCTGGGAATTGAACCCTGGTCTCCAGAGTCATAGTCCAACACTCAAACCACTATGCGGCACTGGCTCTCAGGCCTGTATTTAACAACAACAACAACAACAACAGAACTTTTGCTTCCAATCCAAAACAGAAAACGTAAATGAAAAAAGTCCTGAAAAGTCTCTGGAGCAAGCAGGGCCGGGGAAACCGACTCTTCCCAAAGATGCCTGGTGGGTTGTGCTATGGTTGGTTTCCTTCTGTGCTTCTCCTCCTCTTCCTTTGTTGTGCCTGCATTAATAGTGTGGGTGGATAACACGTGTGCGGACGTTGCTTTGTTGGACAGCAGTGGATGTGTTAATTGCAGCGACGAACATCAACAGAGCTGTTTTGTTTTGTCATTTACCCCCAGATTTGGAAAAGCCGTTGAAAAGCAGGACGTTTTTAGACAGTGTGTAATTTTGTCTTTAAAGCTACCAATACACAGCCTGTCCATGCCACCTGCTTATTTGCTGGCCGGGATTCCTAGATTTCATTTTTTAAAAGCGGGTGGGTGGTGGGTGGGAATTAAGATGCTTGCGGCTTGTCGGATAAAATAAAAACTCGAAAGGCATGGGAGAACTTGGGCATGGAGGAAGCACCCAGTGCACTTTCCCAGCCCTTGCTATTGCACAGTCCATCATATCTTCTCAGCTTTGCTCGGAGCAACGCTTCTGAACTGAGCTCTGTCTGGTTTCATTTTTTAAATACTTTATTTTTTCTTCAATGTCTCTTGCGGGGTCATCCTTTCTTCCCAACCAAAATTTGAATTTATTGCTGTTTTGTTCTTTTATGATACACACACCCATATATCTACAGTAGTCACAAAGTTTTATATTTCATGTGATGCACCATTCATCTTATTTCCCTGTCATCCTATTACTCTTATCTATTAATTCCATCTGTTCTTACAAAATTCGTTTACCGGAAGCCATTCTTTCTCAATTACGTTCATATCCTTCTGATTCGGACGAGCTGTCAAAATATCAATTTCCATCATTTCTGATAATTTTAGCAGCCAATCGTCTAATGCAGGAAGATCATTATTTTTCCATTTTTGTGCAAACAAAGGTCTTGCTGCCGTTATGTTTGGCTTCATTTAAAAATGTGTTTGTTCATCATCTTGGACAAAGTGGAATCTAGATTGCACAAATCAGAAAACAAGTGAGGGTGTCGTGACATGAAAGCCATAGCTATCTGTGACCAAATGTATCTACAAGATGTCGCCACAGTTCCAATCCTTGGATTCCTCTCGGTCACTTTCCCTCTCCCTGGATTTGGTACTAGTTTGTGGTTTAAATTAAGAATAGAAATATTTAGAAATATTCAAAAAAGGCAGAAGACATACATATATGCACACAGTATATTGTTGTTGTTGTGTGTGCCTTCAAGTTGTTTCCAACTTATGGTGACCCTAAGGTGAGCCTAGCATGGGTTGTTGTTGTTCTTGTTGTTTTTGGCAATATTTGTTCAAAGGAGGTTTGCCATTGCATTTCCCTGAGGCTGAGAGTGTGTGACTTGCCCAAGGTCACCCAGTGGGTTCTATGGCCAAGTGGGGAATCTAACCCGGCTCTCCAAAGTCATAGTCTAGTAGTGGAACCACTGCACCACACTGGCTCTATGTTTGTGTGTATATGTACAACACACACACACACGTCTTAAGAAACCCTGATAAGAAGAATCCTGGATCGTTCAGGATTTGTTCTGCACAAAATTCACACTTGCTTGTTTTGCTCAAAACCCAACATTTTCTGCACATAAAACTGCTTCATGTTCGGAAAATAATATTTCTGCACTGAAATATTCTTTTATGTGCAGAAAAAGTTGTTTGCGGCACAGAAAATGCTATTGTTGCAGACTTGTCACGGTTGATTGGTGTAGAAAACAGTTTTTTTTTTGTTTTTTTTTTGTGTGTGCAGGATACAACTTTTTCTTCACAGCAAAAAATGTTTGGCACAGAAAGAAAATCTTTTCCGTGCAAAAGATGTTGTTTTCTGCACAAAACAATCACATGCAATTTTTGCACAGAATAAGTCCTAAGTTGCAAATTTGCTTCAAAATTTGAGTTGCTTATGAAGACTTTCTCAAAATGGGCAAAAAATAAAATCAAATCCTAAAGTTACTTGTTGCTTGCTTTGAGAAGGCAGTTAATATAGAATTACATCACTAGTTTAAATTCTTTCCTCTCCTCTTCTCTCCTATGAAAGTATAAAAATCCAGCTTTTCGCCAGAGCTTTATTTTCTTCCTAAGTCAGTTTGTGAAATGTTGGAGCTGACATAGATTTCTTTAGAGAATAGTCTTGATGGTATCTTCAGAATTTGACTTTCCCATATAGATGGGCTTCAGCTTAGCTGTCAGGGTTTCTCTCCTTGACATGTTAGTAGAGTAACATGTCGGAAAATAGGAAGAGTGCATGACAGAGAGATTGACTCCATCAAGAAAGTTGCATTATTCAGTTTGCAAGACCGGAGTAAGTTGCTGATGAACAGAAGTCTTGGAGGTCTCTTATTCATAGAATTGCCATCAGCTGAAGTGACCTGAAGACAATTAAAAACTCTTTATATATTATATATATAAATATACAGTTGACCTTCCACAATTGCGGATTTGACTTTTGCGGATTTGATTATTCACGTTTTTGATTAATATGTTCTCTCTAGAAATCTCTAGATCCTCCAGTGTGATTCTGTGGTCAGTGCCCACCAGAGGTAATGCTGGAGGACCTAGAGATTCTTAGAGAAAACACCTCTCCAGGCATTTATAGATCTTCCAGCACAATTATGTGGTCAGTGTATGGCAGATGGCAACCATAGAGTGGCACTGGTGGACCTAAGAGCGGTGGTGGCAAAACTGTGGCATGCGTGCCAGAGTTGGCACTCGGAGGCCTCTCTGTGGGCACGTGCGCCGTCACCCCAGCACAGAGTTTGCAAGAGTTTGTTACTAAAAAGCTAGAGCAATGCAACACTTTGCAATAAATAACTGGGTTTTGGGTTGCAGTTTGGGCACTCGGCATCTAAAAGGTTCGCCATTGCTGACCTAGAGATTTCTAAAGAGGTATTCTCTCTGGTAAAATAAATTGTGAATTTTTATTTGTGGTTTTACCACTTTCACTAGGGTCTTGCTCCCTTAACCTCAGTGAATGTGGAAGCTTCACTTTGTGTGTGTGTGTGCGTGTGCGTGTGTACACATACACACATACATTCTCTCTCACACACACATACAGTCATGCCTCTGTATCCATGGATTCTTTATCCATGCATTCAAGCATCCATGGCTTGAAAATATTAAAAAAATATATAAATTCCAAAAAGCAAACCTTGATTTTGCCATTTTATATATGAGATACAGATAGATAGATAGATAGATAGTCATTGGAGGCAGATAATTCTGGTGTCAATGGGGAGCGAATCTGCTCTGGATTTAAACTTCAAAGGAGCTATCCAAAGTGCTGAATCTGTTTTTGGAGATCAGGTTCATCACTTTGGATAGTTCTTTTAAAATTTTGAATAAAACCCAGAGCATTGACATGAGAACTACCACTGATCAGACCCCTCGAATCCCTACCCCGTTTGCATTTTTCCATGCAGAAAGAAATATTTTGAAATTATTTGAGAACCTGAGAACTATTTAATAACAGAAAAGCTGGTGCCTAACTTTTAATGCTTGAAGAGAGCTGTTTTCCCTACAGCCTGCAGAACATTGTCCCCAAGTGAGACAATCTGATAGATACGATATCTTGTATTTGGGGGAATTTCTGTCTTGGTACTTAATGATTTATTGAGCTACAGGGTGGCAGTTCTTCTCCCATTCCCCCCCACTTTTTTTTTAAGTCTTCTCATCTCAGCAGCTCCTGGGATCCTCTTTGAAAAATGCCCTCCAGGTTTCACAGGGAAAAAGTGCCACAGAATCTGTGAGTGTTGAAAGAAAAGCAGAGCAGATCTCGACTGTGCATTTAATTGGGATTGTGAGAGTTTCTGAACATAACCAGATGCTTTGAGGCTGAGTCGAAATGAGTCAGATATGTGTCATTTTTCTTGACTTGATGACAGTGGCATGGCGTGAACAACCATATGGTGCAGACTGGAAAAGTTCCTTTTATTGAACTACAGCCTCCTCCATCCCCTTGTCAGGTGGATTGTGGGTTTTTCCCCAATCTCTGTTCATTTCCTTTCAGAGGTGGCACACTTTTGCTTGTGGATTCTGGTTGTGATAGCGTTTTGGAGTTCCTGGGTTCTGTGTCGGCAGATACAGATCTGCTTCGAAAGCTTGCAACAAGTATATTGTGCATTCGGTTGGCCAATAACGGTATCATTGTTGGGTGGATTTTTGTTTGAGCAGGCACTACAGTTAGACCTCCACATTTGCAGCATTTGCAGGTTTGATTATTTATGGATTTGATTAATATGTTCTCTCTAGGAATCTCTAGGTCCTCCAGCACAACTCTGCCAGACGTTGACCATAGAGTTGTGCTGGAGGACTTGGAGATTGCATTTGTAGGTCCTCCGGCATGTTTTTCTGTGGTCATCTTTTGGAAGATGTTGACCACAGAGTTGCTCTGGGGGACCTAGAGATTCCTAGAAAGGTGTTCTCCAAGGTTAAAAAAAAGACTTTTATTTGTGTTTTCCCCACTTTCAAGTGCCCCTAACCCCAGCAAATGTGGAGGGCCCACTGTAAAGCCTGGTTCACAATACAGAAAATGGCGGAGCTCCAGAATGAAGCCTCATTAGTGTAGAGCAGGGACCTGCAACCTATGGCCCGGGGGCTGGTTGAGGCCCTGGGCCCCGGGCCCCGGACTTACCGGCCCAGGCCGTAGGTTTCCGCCGCCGCCGCGCGCCACCGTCAGGGCGCGTTTTCGGCCGTGCTTGCTGCGGCCGCCATTTTGGAAGTTAAAATGGCCGCGATTTGGACAGCGTGCGTGGGGGGGCGCGCGCGGCAGAGGAGGGTGCGTGAGCGTGCACGCCGCCATTCCCCCCCCCTCAGCCCAGCCGAGACCTGGCCGACGG
>CM034708.1:5050512-5061741 GCA_020142125.1 Phrynosoma platyrhinos
TTTTTTTTTTTTTTTAGTGTCCCTATTTGCTCCATTCTCAAACACCAAAGTTTGCTTTTAGGAGGAGGGATTATTTAAAGGCGTTTTAATATTTGACAGGTCTGTCCCTTTTTTTAATTAAAATCATGCAGTTGACAGCACTTTAATCCCTACAGCTTTTTCATATTGTTCACATTTGTTTGGGGTTTTCTTTTAGGCATTATTGGAAACAACAAAGCCATAGGAAAGTACATCACCACCATGATCTTTCTCTATTTCGCCTGCCTTCTGCCATCCATCGCTTTTGGCTCCCTAAATGACGAAAACACGGAAGGAGTCATTGGTGAGTCCTTTCTCTCCTTCAACCATAAAGTTGACAGACATGCTGACTACTGTTGTGCTATGCTTCAACATTTCACAGATGAAAACCGGGACACGCATGGCCAAGCAACATAAAAACTGATTTTTAAGACTGCTTCTCCTTCCTTGCACTTTTATTTACAGATGTTCAGAAAACTATCGTGGGCCAGTGCATTGGTGGGCTTCTTTATGCCCTGTTCTCAGGCCAGCCGCTGGTAGTGCTCTTAACAACAGCCCCTTTAGCACTCTACATCAATGGTGAGTTTATCCCAGCAACTTCCTTGTATATGTCTCCCATGCACACCCACCTGCCTCTTCAGATCCATCATCACCAAGCCTAATGCTCCTGACTCTCAACTGAGTCATTTTATTTTTGAGTTTCTATGTTCTTATGTTGTGCTGGATGCTTTCAAGACGTTTCTGACTTATGACAACCATATGGGGGACTTACCACAAGGTTTGCTCAGGAAGATTTACTTAGAGCAGGTTTGTCATGGCCTTCCCCTGAAGGGACGCTCAGGGAGTGTGTGACTTGTCCAAGATCACCCAGTGGATTTCTGTGGCTGAGCGGGGATTGGAACCCTGGTCTCCGAGGATCTTAGTCCAACCCTCAAACCACTGTACAAGCGGCCCTCCATATCTATGGATTCTTTATCCACAGGCATCCACGGCTTGGAAACATTCAAAAAATACATACATTCCAAAAAGCAACGATTTTGCCATTTTATAAAAGAATCTCCATTTTACTATCCATTGTATTTAATGGGAGTTGAGCATCCGTGGATTTTGGTATCTACAGGGATCCTGGAACCAAACCCTAGTAGATACCAACGGCCCACTGTACCACACTGGCTCTCATTCGGCTTCCATGCTGTCCTGCCCCCAGTGCTGATCTGGTCTAGTCCCTGGGTTGGCGCAGGGATGGATGGATATTCACAGACCTGCCTCCACATCGACTCAGGACCCAGGCTACTCCTTACCATTCTGTGGTGTGATCCATCAGAGAAGCCTTCCAGTCATCCCATCTAACATGGAACGGGGCTCCTGGCTGCACCCAGGTGGCAAGGCACCCCATTTCCACATCAGATGGGGCGACTAGGGGTCAGATGAACCACATGCCAGAAAGGTAAGCAAAGCAAAGCAGCTTCATTTATATACCGCTTCATATCATGCTATGGGATGTCTAAGCGGTTTACAAGTGTAAGCTCATTGCCCCCCAACAGTTGGATACTCATTTTAGCAACCTCGGACGGATGCAGGCCTGAGTCTAGCCTGAGCCCTGGCTGGTATTGAACTCGCAACCTTGTGGTCTAGGAATGAGTGGCTGCAGTACAGGAGCACAGGGTGAAGCTGTCTGAACAGCCTGGTTTTGCTACGGAGTTTCTTAGCAACTTCGTGGAAAACCAGGGTTGTTTTACCCCAGGGTAAAGGCTTTTTACCCTGGGGTCAGACTTGATCCTCTAGATCTATGTCCTGCACAGGCAGAAACTGGATAACACAAGACTTGGGGGAAGTCCATCCATTTGACCTATGCAGACAACCTCTCTGTGTTCAACAGAATCCCAGAATTAAGCTATTTCTAAATTGTTCAACGTCAAGAGTGTGAGCTGAGAGTAATATGTTTTAGGATTATTTATTTGTTTGTTTGTTTCATTTCATTTGTATGCCGCCTTTCTCCCAGAAGGGACCCAAGGCGGCTCACAGATTTTTTTAAAAAAAATGTAAAAAGAGTACAGTAAAATTTAAAACAGTTAAAATCATCTAAAAACATTATAAAGTTACATAAAAATATGCAAAAGTTAAAAGACCCAACTAAAACACTCATACTCCATAAATACCACCCTGGTGTGATTATATGTTGAATGCCTATTTAAATAAAAAGGACTGGACATGGGAAATTAGCACACAAGGATGAGACATTGTAGGGTGGCTTTCTCCATGTTGTGCCGAATATAAGGTAAGGGGAGGAGGGGTGGTAGACCATGCCAAGGTCATGATTTGCTTCATATTTCCAATTCCACTGCTGGCTGCTTCACAGAGTCAAGCGGGAACCCAAGGGCCATCTAGTCTAATATCTGCTGATGTGCCCCTGTGAGGTGGTCATCTGTTCTTGATTCCTTTGAGGCAACTTTCTGGAGAACCAAGCTATTTCTGCTTCATTAACCTTTTAATCTGGCCTTCCCCAGCCTCATTCAATCCAGTTCCCAGGGGGGCTGGGGCTAAGGGAAGGTCTAAAACGTCTAGTTTGGAAATACTATTTTGTTGTTTCTTGTCATGTGTCTTCGATCCAAATCCAACTTATACAAATGCTATCATAGGGCTTTTTTATTCCCTGGAGATATTCATGCAGAGGAGGTTTGCCATTGCCTTCTTCTGAGACTGAGCGAATGTGGCTTGCTGAAAGTCACCCATTGGGTTTCCATGGCTGAGCAGGGATCTGAAGCTTGTTCATCCAGAGTTTTAGTCCAACATGGAAACCACCACATCACAGTGGCTCTAAAAATAGGGCTTTCTTGGCAAGATATATTCAGAGAAGGTTTTCAGATGGTTTCCAATAAGTCTGAGAGAGTCTGATGTTCCAAAGTTCACATGCTGGGTTTCCATGGTCTCTTAGAATCCGACTCAAACCACTATACCACACTGCTCCTACAAAGTATCATCAAATTGGCTTTGACTTGTGGTTATCCTGTCATAGAAGTTTCTTGGCAAGATTTTATCAAAGTATGTTTACCATGAAAACCACTGTGATGGTTTGGTTTGAGCATTGGACTGACTCTGGAAACCAGATTTCGAATACCCACTTGGCCACGGACACCCACTGGGTGACCTTGGCCAAGTTGCACTCTGAGCCCATTCTGGGAGACACTCTCTCAGCCTCAGAGGATGGTATGGGCAAACCCCCTTTGAACAAATCATGCCATGAGTGGAAGCTTTTCCAATACGTACAAATCTGGCATTCACATTGGGGCGAAAGTGATTTTCAAAAGAAATAAACTGCAAATACATTTACACACTTTTGTATCCTAGCCATTTTTATTATCTACCCACCACCATTTAAAAAATCTGAATTAAAAAGAAAAATCCTTAGAACTCTTACCAAAGCTTAGAAAAATTGGTTTAAGAAGCACAACTGATGTGGGATTGCAAAAGCTATATATTTGGGGATTATTTTTATTCTTGGTTTGCAGAAGGCAATCACACGGCGGTGAGAATCATGTTCACTGGTTAAATTGTACATATCCATTTGTCTCTGCTGGGTGCCCAAAAGCCAGAACTTTGGCCACACAGCTCTTACTTTAAAAATTCCTTATTGATTCCTCCTCCATACTTCTGGATGCTGCCATTTGAACTGTATTAGGAGCACCGTTCAGAGAATTGAGATGTCGCTATTAATATATGCACAATGCTTTCTTGTTTCCAGTCATCAAGGGCATCTGCGATGATTACAACTTGCAGTTCAGTGCTTTCTACGCCTGGGTTGGACTCTGGAACAGCTTCTTCCTCGTACTCTATTCCCTCTTTAATTTCAGTCTTGTAATGAAGCTCTTTAAAAGGTAACACTTCGTATTTTCTCAGCTGTCGCAGCAGGTGGGAAATTATGTAATGGTGATACGCACAGCAGCTAGAATCCTGCTGGTGAATTATGAATGTGGCCGTACTTTTTCCAGGATCTCACAGCAGTGGCGAAGGAAGGCAGAGAAAAATCTACCAGCTCCAGGCAGTCTTGTTTGTCCAGTGGTCTCCTTCCTTCACCATCACTCAAAGTCTATTTCATTTTGTTCCTACCTGCTTGCCTTGAAATAGTAACACTGATATGTCAGTTCTTTCAGAATGGTATCTTGGCGGGTGAGAGACAGCAAGGGATATATGTGATGTGCTTATGGTAGAGAATGAACCAAAAGTCAGAAGGCTACCTTATTTGGGTGTGGCAAAGGATCAGTCTCTTTCCAATATCACTTGATAAGGAGTAGTAACACTTCCATGTTGCTGTTGTTGTTGTGTGCCTTCAAGTCATTTCCAACGTATGGCAACCCTAAGGCAACCCTATTGTGGGATTTTCTTGGAAAGATTTGTTCAGAGGAGGTTTGCCATTGTTTTCCCCTGAGGATGAGAGGATGTGACTTGCCCAAGGTCACCCAGTGGGTTTCACGGCCGAGCGGGAATTGAACCCTGGTCTCCAGAGTCTAGGCTAACACTCAAACCACTATGCCATGCTGGCTATTTACTGTATATACTCCATATATAACTTAAGGGCAGGTTTGGGGGTCAAAATTACAGATTTTGATGTAGGATGAAGCAAAGGAAAACGATGCCAAAGAATGCTGCTATTTTCCTGCCCAGGCATTGAAAAAAGCCAGAAGTGGCACCATAGCAGAGAGAGTAGAGAGGGTTGGTGCTTCTTTTAGGTTTTCCCAGGATGGACTAAGCTCTTTTGCCTTTCACCACTTTACTCAGAGTAGAGGATGGTATCTTTTTTTATAAGAGTTAAAGTACAGTACTTACACTGAACCATGGATAAGCTGACCCAGGTTCTGATGGTTGATTTTTTTTAACTAAAATTTCTAGAATTATACATGAGTATATACAGTATGTATTAACAGTCATTTTGTTGTTGCATTTGGAATAGCAAACCTGTAGTTTAAAAAAACAGAAAAAAAAGACAGATTTTCTTAATTTTCTTTGAGTTCATATCTTAGCAGAAAGAGGTATTCCCGTTATCTCTGTTTATCTGTCTTTTAAATTTCAAAATAAATAATTTAGTGATTTGGGTTTGTATCCCCGCACTGTCATATTAAGATTTTGTTGGAAAGTTTTGCAAGTCTGTCTGCTGATTTTGCTTTGTCCTGATTTGTATGAGCAAAACATTTTTGTGTTGAAAGACATTCAGCATGCAACACAGCTGTATTAAGTAGCCATGGGTACAACGCCTTTTGAGCTCTACTCAGATATTACATACAAAAAATGATTGTCCAAGCTTAACTGTGGTTTCCTCACGTTTGAAATTGGATTGATAAACCATGGTTTGTGCCTAAGTTAAAAAACTAAAAAAGAAATCATAGTTAATGTGAGCTTCCAAACCATAGCTTTTGCCAGCTGTGGTTTAGAATAATGTCTGAAGTCTTAACCTTAATTGTCACCACCATTCTTTTTTCAAGAAGGGCTGAACTTAAGTTGAGTATGGACAGGACAGAGAAAGGCAGCAGAGAAATCATGGTTTCTTGGTATTTGTTTGGCAGCTGAAACCATGGTTTTGGCTCTAAACTATTATTAGCACAAAGCTGAGTTTGATGTGATTTCTGAATATAAGCTTTGTATACAGTTGAGTGGTAAAGGAACGTTATGTGAGAATTCCAACACTCCAGAACCTAATAAACATAACCAACCATTAGTAGATGATTCCCAAAAGATTTCAAAGTATCTTGGCTAAAAGCAAGTTGAGCATGAAGATTCTCGGAGAGACTCAATCCCTTCATTAATGGGGTATTAGAAAGAGTTACAAAACTGTCCATTCATTTCACATCATTTCCCCTGCAGAAGATATTTCTCAGTGTGTCAAGATCCATGTCCAATTGGTTTCACTTCGTGCACTCTCCTTTGTTGTTGATGGTCTCCCTCCTCTTTGTGTTTCTGTAGGTCAACAGAAGAAATCATTGCACTTTTTATCTCCATTACCTTTGTGCTCGATGCCCTTAAAGGTATAACCAAAGGTAAGTCCATTGGAAAATGCCTCATGCTACAGTGAACTCTGGAAACCCAGACAATAGTTTTATGGAGGATGTGACCACCAATGGCTCCATTCAGTTAGGGTGGCTGTATATCTCCAGTAACAGAGACTATGAGTGGGTCTACACTGGCCAGAATACTGGAGTATTCTGGATCTAAAGATTCCCCAAATTTCCCCCCGTTGTCTAAGCATTCGAGTGATGTCAGGCAAAGCATGATGCTGTGTAAACAGCTACCTGGTATCACTCCAGAGTGCTCTGGATTTTCCTGGAAGATCTGGAGCAAATGGTCAGTTTCTTAAATTCAGTTTAGGCAAGGGATGACCTAGATTTGCTGCAGAACTACCTTTCTCACATGAAGACAGTCCAGTTGAATTAGGTCTTTGGCCCTGCGTCCTGTGGACAGGACAATGCAAGGCTGGGAGGAAACTGGTTTAAATGGCCCTTGTAGACATGTCCCATGCCTCTTTGAATAACTTTATTTATTTAGAACATTTAATGCCTACGCTTCAGCCATAAAGGTCTCATCGTAGGGTTTTCAAAGTCAAAGTCTTCAGGAGTAGTTTACCATTGCGTTCGGCACAATACAAAGTCCTTCAGAGTTATTTAAAGCATCACAGCCATGTTATTCCAAATGGAGTCACCAAAACAAGCAATAAATCAAAGGGTAAAATCTTCAATGCTAGAATCAGAATGAGAAATCCAGTGTGGTGTAGTGGTTTGAGCATTGGACTACAACTCTGGAAGACCAGGGCCAAATCCCCGCTCAGCCATGGAAACCCATTGGGTAACCTTCGGCAAGTTGTACACTCTCTCATCCTCAGAAGATTGCAAAGGCAAACCTGCTCTGACCAAAACTTGCCAAGGCCATTCAGGAATAGACTTGAAGGTACACAACAACAATAACCAGAAAAAAATTCATTGAAAGGAGGAAACAAAATTGGTATGTAAAAAGTTTATTTTAAGGGCTTTTATAAAGATATGTGTATGCATTTATTATAAATTGCCTTGAGCACTTACTAAGTGAAGAGGCAGGTTTTTAAAATGATTTCAGTTAATGAGCTAGACAAACATATCTCAATTTCCTCCAGTATCTCTGTGTTGCGTTGACTTCAGTAGTATTCCCTCTGTCTCTGCAGTCAGGATCTGTTCTCTTCAGAGCTTCCTGCTCTTTCTCAGTGGAACTGTTAACTTTGGGGGGAATGTCCTCAACACTGCAGATGTCCCATTTCCCTCTAAAGGGGAGATTAAATGCATATTTATCTTAATTTTCTAAAGCCTAGTTGCTCTGTCAGCTATGCAGGAAAGAGGGAGGAGAGGAGTGATTGCACGGCAAGCCTCTTTGACTCTCTCTGTATGTTTGTGTGGAGAACTGGGAGTTCAAGCCCCATATTATTTTTTCAACAGCCTGGTGACACTTTGTTTTTCAGAGTTGTGATCCAGCCACCTAAGCTGCACTCCTGTTTGATCTTGACTTCTGCACTTTGCAGGAAACAGCCAGGCAGCAGCTGAAGCAAACAAGACAGGCAAAATGGGATCAGAGGGACCTTAAATAACTCCCCCAGCTAGGAGAGTCCTCCGTTAGGATGTCGCAGCTGCCTTCTGTGTTGTTCGAAGTGCATCCTCATCATCACTGTTTATGCAAAAGGGATTCATCCAGCTGCTGTTCTGGGCTGCATCCATCAAAGTTGACCTTAGAATATTAACTATGGGATCTTTGTTAAATGGCAAGTTAGGAGAGCAGCACGCCAAACATTGCTAAACAAAATCTAAGGGATAAGATTCTTGGATTGCTGTATGTGGCACCATTCCAGGTAGCAAGTGGTGTCTTGTGCTTGATTTAGGACTGGCAAGACCTGGGTTCAAATCTATAATAATACAGTGGGCCCTTGGAATCCGCTGGAGTTTTATTCCAGGACCCCCCATGGATAGCAAAATCCATGGATAGTCAAGTCCCATTAAATGCAATGGATAGTAAAATATATATATAATGGCAAAATCAAAGTTTGCTTTTTGAAATTTGTATATTTTCTGAATATTTTCAAGCCATGGATGCTTGAATCCATGGATAAAAAATCTGGATATAGCGGGCTGACTGTAATAATAATAATAATATTTATTTCTTACTCAACTCTCCCCATGGATTGAGTTGAGGAACAACAATAGATTAACAAATACACAATGTCAGTTAAAAGCACAATGTCAGTTAAAACATGCACCAGTTTAAAATAGCAAATAAGACACATACATATTATAACAATCCACATTTAAAAATTTATCAGTTAAAATTCACAATTTAAAAATTATCGGGATGGGCTTGCCAGAAGAGACTGGACTTTAATGATTTTTTGAATTCAGACAGCATATTCAGGTGTCAAATCTTTTCTGGCAGGTCATTTCATAGTCTAGAGGCAGCTGAAGAAAATGTCCACTGGCTGCTGGAGTAAATGTCCACTAGAGGATCTGAGTTTTTGGGGCAGATTATATGGGAGGAGGTGATCCCATAGATAATCTGGACCCAAACCATGTAGGGCTTTAAAGGTTAATAACTAACACTTTACCCACTGAAGCTTACTAGATGGTCTCAGAAATCTCTCTCTCTCTCTCTCTCTCTCTCTCTCTCTCTCTCTCTTGCCCCCCCCCTTAACTTTTTAACACAGGTTGAGTCTTCCTCATCCGAAATGCTTGAGACCAGAAGTGTTTTGTATTTTGTTTTTGTTTTTAATACTGTATTTGTATATACATACATAATGAGGTATCTTAGAGATGGTACTCAAATCTAAACACAAAATTTATTCATGTTTCCCATACACCTTATAAACATAGCCTGAAAGTAATTTTATACAATATTTTTAATAATTTTGTGCATGGAGCAAAGTTTGTGTACACTGAGCCACCAGAAAGCAAAAGTGTCACTCTCTCAGCCATCCATGAAAAAAAAAATTGGATTGTGGAATTCTGGATAATGGAGACTCGAACTGTAACGTCTTTTTTAAAAGACAAAGCCCTACTTTGAGGATATTGGAGCAGTGATAGGATACGAAACCAAACTAAATCCAGTCCATGATTGTGTGAAATTCCTGATTCTTTCTCACTTTTCTGTCTTGCATTAGCCACGTTTTTTTCCAGTGGTATTGCCCCCTTTAAATGTCATGATAGTCCCAATTAAATTGATTAATCCAACGTTTAAAATGTCCCAGCTTCCCTTTCCTCCTCTCATTTTCCACCTGTCCTCTGTTTACTTCAGTCATTCAATGTGAATTCATAGTGAAAAAGTAGTTTGTACTCAGGAGAGGAGAGAAGTGATGAAGCAAAGTCTTGCCCTTCACAGTAGGCTCAGGCAAACTGGTACAAATTTCTTGCCTAGCTTGTGTGTTCTTCCTCGTGATTAACGTTTGCCATCTTGACCACGCTCTGATGTTACTTGGCCATCTCTTTCTCAGTTTTCATTTGCAAAATTCTGAAGGGTATTTTGTAGGTTTAGGGGAACCATTCTGCACCTTCAGTGAAAGACAGATTTGGGAGTAACATCTGCTGAGCTCAGCAGAAGGGACTTCTGTTGACTTCTGTGCAATTCATTCCCATGTGAATTATGTGTATGTCTTTGTGCTTTCAAAAAACGATTGCCAAAAGTGTTATATGGAGTGTGGGCTATAAATCATTCAGGTGGTTTAACACTCAGGCACTGGGCGACTCTTCTTATGGAAGTCTTTATGGACAGACAGATTTGGTAAAGATTTCACACACTTTACATTAATGGTGGAAATTTGACATTTCACGGTGTTTTTGAACTGCAGCTCCCAGCTTTCCCTATCATTCTGTGCTGACGAGGAGTGCTGGAATTTGCAGTCTGACAAGAGCAACATTCTGACCACTGTTTTGGTTGCATATATGTAAAGATTTCCCTTCTTATGGATGTTTTTACACATACAAGTGAGGCCCTCCTGGCTGCTTTTCAATAAGCGTTGGCAATAAACATTTATTTGGAGTACTTCATCCAGAAAATAGGGAAATGACATAAGTTTCCACCATTGTTTTTGCAGATGTGTATGTCCTATGATATCATAGGCAAATAAATGTTTTGGTGGTATTTAAAATGGTTCATACTTGAACTCACAAGGAACACCATTTGGCTCCAAGAATGATGATTAGCAACCTATCTTGTTTAATCTACTACTGCACAAGAATATTACATGCATAATGCTTGGGTAGTGACAAGCATATTTTCCTGGTAATTCACAGGTTGTGGGGAAGAACCCTTAGCTCTTTAACTAGCTGGAAGACTGATCTTAACAGGAATTGCCTCATGTCCTGCACAAAACTGCATAACCGATTTAAAAGAAAATAGACATGCAGAATCCTAGTTTTCATGTATACATGTTACCAATAGGCAGGGTAATCGGATGTCATAACCACAAAGGAACTGGCAAATGTACTCTCAGAGCCACTGGCAAAAATCTTTGAGAACTCCTGGAGAACAGGAGAAGTCCCAGCAGACTGGAGGAGGGCAAACATTGTCCCCATCTTCAAAAAGGGAAAAAAAAGAGGATCCCAACAACTATCGCCCAGTTAGTCTGACATCAATACCAGGAAAGATTCTAACAGAGAGTCTGTGAACATTTAAAAAGGAATGCCATAATCACTAAAAGTCAACATGGTTTTCTCAAAAACAAGTCATCTGACTAATCTGATCCCTTTTTTTGATAAATTTACCAGTTTGCTAGATGAAGGGAATGGCTTGCACCACTTCCATCAGGTAGCAAAACATGATGCTGTGTAAACAGCTGCCTGGCATCACTCCAGAGAGCTCTGGATTTTCCTGGAAGATCTGGAGCAAATGGTCAGTTTCGCTGCGGAACTACCTTTCTCACATGAAGACAGTCCAGTTGAATCGGGTCTTTGGCCCTGCCTCCTGTGGACAGGACAGTGCAAGGCTGGGAGGAAACTGGTTTAAATGGCCCTTGTAGACATGTCCCATGCCTCTTTGAATATTTATTTATTTAGAACATGTAATGCCTACCCTTCAGCCATAAAGGTCTCATCGTAGGGTTTTCAAAGTCAAAGTCTTCAGGAGTAGTTTACCGTTGCTTCTGCACAATACAAAGTCCTTCAGAGTTATCATATCTTGATTTCAGTAAGGCTTTTGACAAGGTCCCCACGATATTCT
>CM034708.1:5078066-5098580 GCA_020142125.1 Phrynosoma platyrhinos
CTCCACACAATGGCCCTACATTGTGTGGACACACAATTGTTTGGAAGCATAAAATACTACGGAAATCAATGCACTCTGAAATCCTGAAATTGCTGAGAAAGGATTACAAGGTGGGAAAAGAGAATTTGGGCTGCTTGAAAAGGTTTTGTTTAGCAGGCTGCAAAGACTAAATTGGTTTTCTAGCTCTGAAGCTGGGGAAGAGACTAAGGGTATAGCTCGGAGCTTGGTTGTGCTCATTACTCAAGAAAACACATTAATTTTGAACCAAGAAAAGCAGGATCTGAACAATTCCATTGCTTGCTAGTCAAGGGAGCAATAAGCTATTCAACACACGAGAGACTCCCTTCTGAATGCTGTATATCTGGTTTAGCTCCATGTGGACTGAATTTCTCCAGGGCATTTTCAAGTCAACAGCTGTCATTGTAAGGGCTGGAAAGTTACATTTAACAAAAAGTAAAACAAAAGTTATATTTTCAAGATGCTGAATGTTATGCATAAACCTTCATAGAATACCTGGGTCACTGTGTTCCTCAACATGATCCGGTATCCTGTTAGTGACATATGCGTAAGTATTTTCCCTTACACATGTGGTTCTACATTTTTTGCCATGGTGTAACATCCAATTCAGATGAAGGGTATACTTTTGTGTCCATTGTGCATTGCACCTGCCTATGTGCATAGTGCATTTTGACCGTGCATTTCACATTAGTTTGCATATTCATTTGTGCAGTATTCCTGTCCACTGTTTTAAGATTTAAAAAATACACCTAGCCACTTCTGATTTTGTTTATTTTGCATTTTGATTTTCACTTTTGGCAATGGTTAAGGCATCTGTTGACTCCTGGGAAAAATAATGGCCCTTGGTCCTGCAGTAGTCTTCCAACCCTGTAGAAAAGTATGAACAAGAACAAGACTTATTTTATACACACACTTAGATAATTTCTCATCATTCAAGGGCATGAATGTGTGCATTGGCTTTCCTCAGAAAGCACTGCCCCTGGAGCCTTGGGAAGGCAGTAGGGAGTTCTGTGGCTTGTTTTTGCTCGATCCAGAGCATGGCCCAAGTAAGGCTTCTCTCGGCACCCAGGCCATTAAATGATGGGTGCATATCCCTTCAACATTTCACAGATGAAAACTGGAACATATGTGGCCATGCAACCTCAGAGTGGTCAAGATAGCAAAAATTGTTAAGGAAGAACAACACCCTAGCTATCGGACATTACCGCTGTTTGCTTTTACCTGAGCCTATTGGGAAGGGCAAGATTCAATCCCCTCTTCTCTTCTCCTCTCCTCTTTCTGCTGAATTAATGGAGTGCAAACGACTTTTGCATTTTGAACTCGGTTTCCATCAACTGAAGTAAAGGGAGAATGAAGGGAGAAAGTGGGAGGAGAAGAGAGAAACTGGATTTTTTAAAAAACAGCTGGAAAAGTGGGACGGCAGAGGATTAATCAGGACAGTTGTGGGGATATGACAGTAGGGGGGAGCCAGCGTAGTGGTTTGAGTGATGGACAACAACTCTGGAGATCATGGTTCAGTTCCCAGCTCAGTCATGAAATCCACTGGTTGACCCTAGGCAAGTCACACTCTCTCAGCCTCAGTGGAAGGCAATGGCAAACCTCCTCTGAACAACTCTTGCCAAGAGAACCCCATGATTGGTTCGCCTTAGGGTTGCCATATTTCAGAAAGGACTTGAAGGCATACAACACACAAGCCTTTGTGATACTTCAGTCCCCATGCCACCGAGAACAAAAAACACCAAACTATCAACTACTAGGTAAGATCCCAGTTTGCTTTTTACCCCTATGCAGGATTGTGAGCGTGAAGGAGACCCGGCTGACGACTCTGGTGGCCAACTTCTTGGTGGGCCTTTCGCTGCTGCTCCTACCCTTCCCGTTGCAGCTCATCCCAAAGCCGGTCCTCTACGGGCTCTTCCTGTACATCGCCCTGACCTCCATTGATGGGAACCAGCTTTTTGAAAGAGTGGCCCTTCTGCTGAAAGAGCAGGTAAGCACACTTGCCAGACAGAGAGCCAGGATGAGGCGCAAGGGACTGCAGCCTCTGTTTCCTGAGGAAACTCATAATAATGAGTTGATTACCGCAGTTTGAAGAAAACAGAGCTGTTAAATAGTCTCTGATTGCTTTTTATGATATTTCCTCCTCCTTCTCCCCACCATCCATCCGCCTCTCGCTCATGCCCTGTTTATCAACTTGAATGGACTCCCACAGCAAAGCAGGGTGGGCAGAGTGCCACCGAAAGGTTTCTGGCAAAGAAATCCCAGCCGGCCACTATAAAGGAAAAAGAAAAACAACTTTCACCTCCCAACATCTGAAGGGACTTTGGTGCCGCCCTTGAACTGCCCAAGAAAGTAGCCGCCATCGCTGTGATGTGAAATGATACGCTCCCTCTTTGCTCTGGAAGATTTTAAACCGAGCCCTTTCCCAATAGATTTCACAACGATAGCCTGTTTAAGTATAAAAGGAAAAGTGGGAAGGAAGCTAGGAGTACCTTTAAGACTAACTGATTGCTTTAATGTGAGCTTTGATGGATTTCAATCCACTTCACCAAATGCTTAGATGAAATACAGTTTTGAAGATCTGTGAGCTCTCCTTTGTTCAGTTGTCAGACTGGAGTGGCTCACAAGATCAAGCAAGGGAAAAGCCCTAAAAGGGCTGCTCCATTCTGAAAGGTTAGAGTCCTGTGGTACCACCCAGGCATTAGTGATATATGCAAGCCTGTGTATGCCTACGTATGTCTTTCCTTGGTCTTTGTAGGGGCTGGTATTCTTTCCTCCCTCTACAGTGACCAAAGTTCCCCGTCCCCAACCAGAATACATCATTTTGCTGCAATATCACCTCCCATTGTGGGCCATGCAGTGACTGGTAGAGAGGAGCAGGGATCAGAGAGGCATCTGGCTATGGGGGCAGATCCAGACACAGAATGATTACACCAAGACCTAGAGAACGCATGGACATCTCAGCAGATGATGTTATTAGTCTGCTTTTGGCTATAGGGTCATAGACTATGGGGTCATAGACTGTGTAGAGGATGAAGCAAACTTGGTTTCTGCTGCTCCAGAGACTAGGACCCAGAGCAATGGATGCAAACTACAGGGAAAGAGATCCCACCTAAACATTAAGAAAAACTGATGGTAAGAACTGTTTGACAGTGGCATATGGTACCTTGAAGAGTGATGGAGTCTACCTCTTTGGAGGTTTTTAAACAGGCTGGATGGCCACCTGTTGGGGATGCTTTGATTGTGTATTTCTGCATGGCAGAATACAGTTGGATTTGATGGCCCTGGTGATCTCTTCCAACTCTGTGGTTCTATGACTACTCTGATTCCCCCTGCTCTCCACCAGCCCCTGAATGGCTGTGTGTTGGGGGAGAGTTGTAGCAGCCAAATGGTGAGTCTGGGTGAGGATATTGTGGAAAGGTGGAATGTTGTTTCTCTTGCACAACTAAGCCTTGCAGTATGGGGTCTCAGTGTTTATTTGGCATGAGCCTTTCTAGGCAATAACTCCCTTCTTCAGATGGACTAGTCTGGCATATGATCAAATGAGCTGGAATCCATGAATAAGGTAGGTAAAGTTATTCCCCGTTGACAAGGCTGTCAAGTCATGTCCGACCATAGGGGGTGATGCTCATCTCCGTTACTAAGCCAGCATTGTCAGAGACTACTCTGTGATCCTGTGGCCAGCATAACTGCACAGAACGTTGTTTACCTTCCCACCTAAGTGGTACCTATTTATCTACTTGCATTTGCATGCTTTTGAACTGCTAGGTTGGCAGAAGCTGGGACTAGTGATGGGAGCTCACCCCATCATGTAGCCTCAAACTGCCAACCTGCCAATCTTGCAATCAACAGAGTCAGCATCTTAACCACTTAGAATCATAGAGCTGGAAGAGATCCCAAGGACCATCCAGTCCAACCACCTGGTATGCAGGAATTCAAAATGAAAGCATCTCCAACAGATGGCCATCCAGCCTCTGTTTAAAGACCTCCAAAGAAGGAGACCACCAAAATCTCCGAGGGAGTGTGTTCCACTGTCGAACCGCCCTGACTGTCAGGAAGTTCCTCCTAATGTTGAGGTGGAATCTCTTTTCCTGGAGCTTGCATCCATTGTTCCAGGTCCTATTCTCTGGAGCAGCAGAAAACAAGCTAGCTCCCTCCTCAATATGACATCCCTTCAAATATTTAAAGAGGGCTATCATATCCCCTCTTAGCCATCTCTTCTCTGGGGTAAACATACCCAGTTCCCTAAGTCGTTCCTCGTAGGGCATGGTTTCCAGACCCTTCACCATTTTAGTCGCCCTCCTCTGGACACGCTCCAGTTTTTCAGCATCCTGTACAACTTGAGCCACCGCATCCCAGGGAATCCATGAAGGTGTATGCCAAATAAAATACATTAGTCTTTGTTTCTGCTGCAGCAGACTAACAGGTCCTGCCCTGTTGGACAACTCTAGAACTTGAACCTTAGCTATCATTTGGGGAGACTGTTTTGGCCATGTTGTCCATTCATTCCCTGTTCTTCCAAAAAGCTCTTCATCCAACCCAAGAGGAGACAGTTACAGGATCAGGTTTCATTTGTCAGCATATCCCAAGCATCCCTGCAGGTTGTTTCATCTGTTTTGGGGGTTTCCACCTCTCTTCCCACTCTGCCTTTCCAAGTGAATTACACTGCACAGTTATCTCCAGTGGGACGTTCATTCTCTTTAGCTTTAATTCTCATGTGGCCTTGATTAAAAGACTTTCTTATGCCAGAAAATAAATAAATAGGAAAGGGAGATGGCAAGAAACACATTTCAGTCTCCTCAGATGTTGGTCTGAGTTGAAAGGAGCTTTGTTCCCCAGTTTTCAAGCTCTGTAGCTCCCAGCAAACATTGATAAAATCCTGTCTTTAATTAAGTTTTTAATATATTCTGTATAATCAGTCACAATCAGAACTTTGTAGCTTGACAAGTGCCGAACAAGGGCCACTCTCTACAGCTGCAACTACTGCAAAATCCTAGGATGGGGGTGGTAATGTGGCATCCTCACTAAATTACAGTTCACACAATTCTTTGTGGAAAGCCAAGCTAAAATGTAGTGGAATCAGTACATCTTTGCAGAGTGGCTCTGTGTTATAACTGCCCTGCATGCAGTAATTGATGGTCACAAGAGAGTTGTTGAGGGTTGAGTTGTTGAACTCTGCCCTCAGCTGCTACCATTTACTATCACACACTAGATGCTGACAAATTTGTCCTTTCCAGACAGCATATCCTCCGACCCACTACATCCGCCGGGTGCCCCAGCGAAAGATCCACTACTTCACAGGCCTGCAGGTCCTCCAGCTCCTCATTCTTTGCGGCTTTGGGATGTCTCCCCTTCCCTACATGAAGATGATCTTTCCCCTCATCATGATCGGAATGATCCCCATCAGGTATGACCTGCTTCATAGATGCTCAGCTTTGGACCTGCAAAAGAGTGGCAGAACCATAGTGCTGGGTAGGGCCTGGCCCCTTTTGAACCAGCAGCTCTCAGACTTGAATAACTTAAAATGTATCACAGTGGGCTCTCCACGTTCACTGGGGTTAGGGGCACAGGATTCCCATGAAAGTGGAAAAAATGCAGATTTTAAAAAAACACTCACTTTTTTTTACCTGAGAGAACACCTCCCTAGGAATCTCGATCTTCCAGTGCAAGTCTCTGGTCAACATCAGGTGGAACCTGACCATAGAGTCATGCTGGAGGACCTAAAATTGCCTAGAAAAGTGTTTTCTCTAAGAATCTCTCTAAATTGTCCGGTGTGACACTGTGGTCAACTTGCAGCAAAGTCACACTGGAGGACCTAGAGATTCCTAGAGATAAAATATCAGTTAAATCCACAAATAATCATATCTGCCAAAGTCAAAGCCACAAATGTGGAGGGCCAACTGTATTGAATTCAGGGATTAAATTACTGCATCCATTAACTGAATTATTGAACTGAATGATCATCATCATCCTCTTTAATTATATCCTGCCTTTCCTCCAAAACAGGACTCCAGGCAGATTACAAATTAAAATAAATACAATATAAGTAAAACATATACAGGTTGAGTATCACTTATCTCTACTAAACTCCAGGTTATGGCAACTCTATGAATGAGAGACTTTCCAAGAGCCCTGGCCATCAACAGTCCAGTTCTTGGAAACTCAGGCCTGTGGCTTCCTTCATTGAATCAGTCTGTCTGTAATGTGGTCTTCCTCCTTTCCAGTCACTACTGGCATGTGCCTTCAACTCAACTCCAGTTTATGGCTACCGTATCACAGGGTTTTCTTGGACAGATTTGCCCGGGATCAGCCAGTAGGGTTTCCATGGTTGATTCAAACCCTCATCTCCCAAAGTCCTAGTGCAACCTTCAAAAAGAGGAAAGAAGTTGACTGTTTACTAATGGTGACCCTCTTGTTCCTCAGGTATAACTTGCTGCCCAGAATCATTGAAGCAAAATACTTAGATGCAATGGATGCTGAGCATTAGAGAAGGAGACCAGACCTCAGCCTTGGAGACAGTTGACAGCTTTATTTGACCGAAAAGGGAGCTGTTGCTCATCTACGTAACTCATGGGGAGTTGGTTTGTTTTTGAACTTCTGTGACTTTCATACTGCTGCACTACTGCTCAAAGGCATGTTGCCAGAGACCAACTAAGTGCCCAGTTTTGGGGGGTTGGGGGTGGGGGTTGGATGGGGAGTGAGAATGTTTGGGCCTCTAAGCTGAGAGGCAAGTGAGCTTTATGAAAATCCCAAAGACGCAAGTTCGGAACTGCCACATGCTTCTTTGTTTCAGGGGAAGAACTCTCCTTTTTTATAATAGACCTTATTGATCCTGTTTCAAGCCACCACTGCCCCAGAACTGTGCTGCTCTGCAGAGGAATGGTCATCGGTCCTTTTTATGCGACAGAATGACAGTCCCATGTTGGAGCTTTACTGCGGTTTCCCAAGCTTTCAAACTGTACCTTTAAGCTGACCTTGTATTAATGAACAGCCCCCTGTAGACTAGCTGGTGTCACAATGGCTTTGGAGCAGAAGTAAAAAACTAACTATCATGTTGAACATCCAGAAGATGGGGGGGAGGGGGGGCGGCTGTGGTACAGTTTGCTGTGAAAAACTACATTCTGCATTGCAGAGCATCCACTAATGTTGAGACCTAGATTCAGCCACATGGTGATGGCAGAGAGAAACTCCCTTTTCCACTAGGACCAGAGACAGCTGGGACTGACCCAAAGCAGTTTTTACACAACTGTTTTTGCTGACTCTCATCTGAATTCAGAATGGTAGATTTGCACGGTGGTAACACTTTGAACCAGGCACTGAATTCTGGACAGAGTTCTTCCCTTCCTCAGTTATCTGTGTACAGTACTACTTATGTGTACATATATACATAGCTGATCTAGATTTGTGTATATATTTTGCATATAAATGTTCCAGGTAGAGATGCCGGTCCTTTTCAGAAACTGAAAGGGTATTTTGTGCAATCAGTGTTAACTTGTACTGTATCTTAGCCCCAACTTTGTCTCTCTTTATTCCCCATATTTTTTTTCCCTATGCTGTTTATTCACTTTCTCCCTGCCCAATTTCCCACCTTTTCTTGTTGCCACATTGCCGCTGTTGTCCCTTTTTCCTCCATTTCACCCTGGCCCTTCAACTCTGACACTTTGGATTCTTCCTAGTGTTTTATTTTAATGTAGAGTACATAGAGAACATTGCGGGTTTGAGCTTTCTTGCTTTCTTGTTTGCTTGCTTTCCTTCCTTCCTTCCTTCTTTCTTCTCCCACCCCATTCTTTTGCCTAAGTGGTATTTCTCTTGTCTCTGTGCTGTTTCAGGTTTTTTGTAGCTGACCTTCCTGTTTCTCCCCACAAAATATTACATTATATTTCTGGAAGAATTCTAATGCTACTGATGTCTGTTTTATGTATCGTGGCTCCTAATGATCATTTGTGTGTGTTTATGTGATGATGTGTGTGTTTTGACATCTTTTGCCTACTATTTCTTTCTTTCTTTTTCTTTAACATTCCATATTGTATTTCAGATCAGTGACATTTTTGTTTCTTCCTCCCAGCACTCTGTTTGCTATAGAACTTGTACAAGAAAGCGATCACTGAGGAGATTGTGAAACACTCGGTAGGAAAGGTAGAAAGATTATACCAAAAACTAGGCCCCTTGGTTGACTAGTGCTCTTGTCTGTAGGTAGTTTGTTTGGAGCGAAGAACGTTTGGGGCTTGATCTGCAAAAACAGCAGATGAAGAGGTACAAATATATCATTCGGTGTGAGAGCATTGCTCCTCCATATTGCTCCCTGCATGTAGAAGACTAGTTGCCAAGGGAAAAGATTCTAACCCTCTTCCTGACTTACTTAGTCCTTTGTGTAATGTAAAGTCACCTGAAAAACTGAAGTGACATTGATTGTCCTCAGTTGTTGTACAGAGCAGGCTTTTCATGTGGAGTGTTCCAAAGAAAACAGTTTCTCCTATGTGTTACCATTTCCCCCTGAATTTCTTTCTTTTCCAGCATCTTGTCTGGAAAGAGTAAGCCACAGGCTTGTTGGACTGAAAGGTGCAGTTCACAAGTTTTCCTGAAAATATTTTACTCACAGGCACGACTTCTGGAATGTAAGATTATTCAGACATTAAGGAAAGCTTTGGAGTTTGGGGGTTGTTGGGGTTTTTTTTAATTAGCAAAGTTTCTCATGCATAAGAAGTTCAAAAAGCTAGTTCGCAAACCATGTAATATTTTGTTTTTAACTGAGGACTCTCTACTAGACTCTAGTCCAAGTCCTTGAATTCTTGTGCCAAGGTTGGACAGTCCTTATGGTATATAAGTTGTGGGTGGCTCCATGGAGTCTTCTGGTTCTTTTCTGATATTGTAACTTGTGAGTGTTCCTGCTCCAAGAAACTTCAGGGACAAAGCTTTGTAGAACTGTGCCATAAGAGACCAGGAACTGTTTATGGAGCAACTGATTTGCTGGGTTTTCAACATACAAACCAAAGGGTGCAACTGTATGTAAATTTGGGGCTGCTAGCTAAATGGCAGCCAAGTATCAAGATCTCCCACCCCATAGCATGCTGTAAAGTCTACCCTATATATTGACATCGTTGCTATGAGTTTTCCTGTCCTATTAGCAGTAGCCTATGTTGGTAGACCAAGGCCAGTGAGATGGACACATGAGAACATTGGGATGATGGCTACATATACTCCATGTTACAGGATAGAGGGTCTTGCTGCAAGGCTGCCATTTTCATTGGCAGCCCTTTGTCAGAATATAGGGCTCCCTCTCCCCAAATGAACCCCTCCTACAGAGCTTACCAACTAATATTATAAGAATATGTGTTAGTCTTTATAGTAGATAAGGTGAGCCCTCTTCATGATGATTTCGGGAGAGCCTGAGAATTGCCTTATTTGTTTGGAAAGGAAACCTAATTGCATTACTCATGAATGAAGGGAAATGTTCATTGACGGTAAGAAAAGCTGTAAAGCTTCCCGATACTTATTTTAAACAAACAAACAAACAGTACTTTATATCATTAATGATCTGTGGTTTTTCTGCAATTACAACAGTCAGAATCCCTGCATGCTGCTAAAGATCACAGAGGCTTCTACAAAAAAATCTACACAGCCTTATAATCTCATAGTAGGGAGAACTGTGTTTTTCCTGGTGTTCTTGGACTCTTTCTCCTATCAGCCCCAGCAGCATGGCCAGTGGTGGTTAAGGATGAAGGGAGCTGGAGTCATGCAATATCTACAGAGCCTCAGGTTCTCCATTCTGGCCTAGTGGCCTATAGCAGTTTGATGCACAAGGATGAATGTAGACAGGGCAGCACCTAATGTGGATACATTTCGAGAAGCTTGTGGGAAAATGAACCTCATATGACTAAAAGAAGCCTCCCAGGTGTTCTCACTTCAGTCTTTTAAAAATAGCATTTCTGAGTGTCCTGTTTCTACTTTCTATCCATAATCTTTAGGAAAGACCCCATGTGCTGTTTAGCTTCAGGCCCTGGAAGCTGCTGGTTGTGTTCCTAGATGTAGTGTAAAAGATATACCACAGAAAACAAGTGGCATGAGTTGAATGTTACAGCATTCGTGAGCTTGGAGGTCCCTCCCTTTCTCAGGTCTGTCCATGCTTTTAAGCTTTCTTTGCCCATTACCTCCCGCCACCACTCATCGATCCTTCTAGGGTAAGAGTGGGGTAAAATGTGGCCCACGGGGCAGAGATAGCCCCCAGATCCCTCTTTGTGGCCCTGAAGCCCTACACCATTCTCCCCAAGACTTGGGAAACCCCACAATTATTATTGTTTTTAAAAACGGGGGTTGTTTTCCTTCAAATGTTGTGCTATATGCAAATAGGTGACTAGAACTGAATGTGGTGTCATCATTTTGGCTAGAATGCGGATGAAAAAAATAAGATGTATTTCTGGGTGCTGTAGAGGATGACTGGTCCATGGAGTTTGGGGAGGGAACTGGTCCCTGACAGCATTGCCCACCCTGTTTGAATGATTTACATTTCCCTTATGTGCCTTGCCTTCTGCAGTCGGTCATCTCCCAAAATATTGGTCCTTGCAAAGTAAATAAATTCAAGAGGTTAGTAGCCTTCGACACCCAAGTATTGGAGGCTGAGTCCTATAGCTGAGTAAATGGGTGGCAAGCTAGAAGGCAGGCTCTCTGAAAGCATGTCTTGCATCAGAAGGCAACAAGGCAAGGGTGTCCTCCTCCTCCCAAATTTCCTTTCCTCTCCTCCCTGGTTGCAAACAGGTTTCTCCCCTCTCCTGCCATCTCTCTATTCTGCTGACCTCAGCTCAGGTGACCAGGAAACAGACTAGCTGAAGGAAGTGTATCTGTCATGAAGAGGACAAATCCTGCACTTTAATAGCACTGTGAAGGTTAGGACAGCTAGAATGTCAATACCAAATGCTTTTAGTACAAGCTCTGTGGGTAGCAGATTTCTTTGTTGTTGTTGCTACTGCTGTTGTCATCATCGTTGTAAGAATTTTTTTGCCAGTGAACTGGAAACGAGAAAGGGGAGAATGTCTCTGTTGTGTTTTCCATGTCAGAAGAGGTTGCAAAATGCCTCTTTTTTTTCAGCCTGTTGGATGTTTTCACCTCCCTTGATGTGAACAAAACATGCCAGCGTAAAAGCATGATGAGTCAGAATTTCCTCTTTTGTTTTGATACAATAAACCAGATTTCACCACCTTGGTGTTTTCCAGGTGCATTGGACTACAACCCCCATCATTCCTGGACAAGACACATGTATGTGCGCCCGCATGGTTTTTCATGCGGCTGAGTGATCATTTCTCTGTACATCATCCATCCAGTAGGATCTAAGTTTTCCCATTTACTGGGAAGTGGATTTTAAAACTTAAGCCTGGAGACGAGTAATATTTTGGAGTCTTTCCCATCCCCGAGAATGCTTTCCCATCCCCGAGAATGGAAGGTGACTGAGGAATCACTGCTTGGAGTGTGCGCCTGTATCCCTCTCTAACTTTGGTAAACATTTTTTGCTGCATTTGACATCCTTTCCAAAACCTGCTTCACTTCTTTTTGATCAGAGGCAACAAAGAGGGACATTAATTTGGGGATTCTGTGTGTGCATACCTGCCTTGACAAGACACCAGCTTATATTATGCTGAATTCTTGTACCATCCAAACATGCGTAGTGTCCATGTGCATCATGTAACTAAATTGTGTGACTGCAAGGCAGATGTTAGAAAAGTTTCCTCCTTGTTCATCGTGAGAGTCATAGCAATACTTGATCCAGACTGTTTACCATCTATCCAAATAGAATTGTGCATGCAGCCCAAACCAATTCATAATTAGAGTTCAAACAGTTGTGTGAATTGTCCTTTTCTCTCTTCAGTGGCTGGGGACACAAAGTCTGCTCCATTACCTTAAGACAGGTTACTTCCATCTTCGTACACATATGTAGTACCATAATGGTTCAGCAAAGATTCTGTATGGAAGTTGTGAGCTTGCATTAGTCCCCTGCCTAGTGGGAACCATTGCAGGGGATGGCAGGTTGTGTGCTTTTGCACAAACTTGGCCTTGGTGCAGAATCCACATCCTCAGGCTGACAATGAAGTGCCAGAGTTTTAAAACACCTTGGGATGGATGAGCATGTCTTGAGTGAACAGGAATCACTTCCAGGGGAAATCTGTAAAAGGGTTGAAGAACCATCAGGATACATGGTTTATTTTAATCAGGAATCTGGGTCTCCAAAACCCTATACCAGTTATATTTCAATTCAAAATAAATTCTTGCTCAATTGGTCATCATTTTGTAGTGAGACAGCCAACCACGCTATATAGCCAATCCAGATTTTAGAGCCTTTTAATTGAATGTTTGCAGTTATTGTGGGATTTCCTTTATTACCCTTTTTTATACCTCTGGATGCTAACTCAGGAGGTCTTGTAAGCAGCTATCCTGGGTTTGTACCTAATTGCTTTCAAGCATTTGCAGGAACAACCATTCTATGTAGCTGAAGTGCACATTTTCGAATGTAATGCCATTAAAGTGCATTTGAATTATTAATTCCTACCCCCACCTTTCAGTGTGAAATGGTTTTTGAATTTATGAATATTCAAAGGAATATTTAGTGTATATACACATATACACTCACATACCAGAGAAAGAGGACAAATCTAACCATTCGGTACCCAAATTAACCTTGTTAAGATCCTATTCCAGTGCTTGTGATTGAATGTTACTTTGGAAAATCAAGGTCATTATCAAACTTCTTATTGAGAAGTTCCGCTTGCATTGGCTTTTCCGTGTTTTAAAATGATAATAAAGTTCAGCTGTTTCCAAATGAACAACGCATTTAAACGGTAGCACTAATAGTCCTTATGTGGCAGAAGGCTCTTAAAGGCAAGCACATTAGATATGCCTTTTGAACCTCTTTCTCCTCCCTTTCTGGCAACTTGAGTAGTTATTTGATTGGAAGTAATATCAAACTATGTAAGTAGTTTGATAATGTCTGACGTAACCTCTATTATCAGCCCTTGTGCCCCAGATGATTCCACATACAGAGCGTGAAACATTACCTTTTTGGACCATACCTCCCAGAATCCTGGTGGAGAGATCCTGGGCATTGTTGACTGAAAAAGGTAGTTTTCCCAGGTTCTGAGCACATCCCTGCACCATGTAGTCCCACCAGAAATATTATATATTTTGCAGAAACAGGGAAGCTAATTTTGATAACATCTATTTGTGGTTTCTTCTGTTGCACATAAACTACTTGTGTGAATTCTTTGGAAGCATTTCTTATGTGTCTGAATGCAACTGGAATCAAAGGAATCTTACCTTCCAGCACTCTCTCCCCTTTGTTGGAGATGCAGACTAACAAGATGGAAGTCAGGATGTGGACAATTGACAGCACCTTCATTCTCCACTCTCTCTTTCTGAGAGAGACTGGTTATGTCCTGGAAATCTGGAAAGTACTGGGATGATGCCAGCCAGGAGATGTGTGCAGATCAGGAGTAGGAAAAGTCTGAGCCAATGGCCATATGTGGCCTTTTGGGACCCCAAACAGTGGTCCTTGAAGCCCTCCAGAAGCCCCTCAAAGCCCATAGATACCCCCTATTTAAAAATGTCATGCTGATTTTGGGGAATTTTCTACCCGAAAACCTGCCACAAGCACTCAGGTGCATCTGCTTACTTTCTGCATCCACTGGAAAAAAGCAAACAAAATCAGACAAAATGGCAACCAAAAGTGAAATGACAATCTAAAATGTATTGGAGGGATTGCTGATAGGAGGATGGGTTCCCTTTCAATTACTCTTTGGCCTTGCCACTTTCTCGTAGTTTTAATTTAATTGCCACTTTCTCGTAGTTTTTATCTGTGACTTGGAATGTAGTTGCTTCACATTACTGCCATACTTCAAGAGAGGAAATATGGCTCCTGATGAAATTGGCCCCAGAATAGGCTACAAATGCTTATTCTTCAAGTGGCCAAAAACAGGCAGAGTTTCTGAATATCTGTCACAGGAGGGAGATCAGCTCAACTCCTATTTTGCACTGGCTCTGTTGGGATTTGAACATGCATGCCTCTCTACTAGTGTTGATGACTTATATATTTTTTTTCTCTTTTTCAGTGAATAATTTTCTTTTGATAAAAGAATTGCTTCTTTGAAAAAAACAACAGAAATTCCTTTATTTGTATAAGGAACCTGGTTGTATTTTAATAAAGAAAATTAAATCAATAGACCTCTCCATTTTTATTCTTTGTCTAAAGATTCTCCTTCCTAGATTTATAGGATGTTCCTCCAAGCCTAGATTATTCACAAGTGTTAAAGTATTGAACGGCTCATTTTCCTGCATTCAGCCTTATTTTTATAGGTGATCCCCATGTGCGTAGCTTGAAGGTTAGTATTTTAGTTACATATCTGCTCAGCTTAGCATAGCCTGTCGGATTTGGCATCCTAAATCTCCTTGAACCAAATGCGTCGTGAAGCAAAAAGTAGTGGGGATGTACACAAATGTCAAAGTGTGGTGTGCAGACAATAATTGGAATCCAGTTATACCTTTACATTAGTGTAACCCTCAGTTAAGCTAGTGTGACTATCTTTTTCCAACCTTCCACAAGGAGGTCACCAGTCCCTTCTTATGCAGTGGTTTTGCCAGTCTACACAACAGATGTTAAAACGATACTGGATGCACCATCCTCCATTTCTACTATCCTACTATCCTATCTAATGTTCTGGCCTCTTAGGGAGAGGTGAGCAGCCACACGCAGCTCCATTGCACCTTGGCCACAGGAGTTGGTGGGTGACCCTCCATGTTCCAAGTGCCATTGCTCTGGTCTCTAAGGGAGAGAAGAGCATCACAACACAGCACCGTCATGCCTTAGCCCTCTCTCCATCTAACTGCCATTGCTGTGGCCTCTGAAGGAGATGAGCCGCCAGACAGAGATCCATTGCACCTTGGTCCTTGGCCACCATAGCTGGTGAATGGTCCTCTTGCCATGCTCCAGCTGCCATTGCTGTGGCCAATGGGGAAGAGATGAGCAGTCTCACAACTCCATCATGCCTTGACCCAACTGCTGGTGAGAGGTCCTCCTTTTGTTCCAACTACCATTGCTGTGGCCTCTGCAGGAAAGATGAGCAGCCAGACAGAGATCCATTGCACCTTGGCCACAGTAGCTGGTGGGTGGCCCTCTCTCCATGTTCCAAGAGCCATTGCTCAGGTCTCTGAAGGAGAGAAGAGCAGCACAACATAGCACTGTCATGCCTTAGTCTAGCGCCTGGTGAGAGATCTTCTCTCCTTCCAATTGCCATTGCTATGGCCTCTGAAGGAGATGAGCAGCCAGACAGAGCCATTGCACCTTGGCCACTGTAGCTGGTGAATGGTCCTCTCTCCATGCTCCAGCTGCCATTGCTGTGACCAATGGGGAAGAGATGAGCAGTCTCACAACTCCATCATGCCTTGACCTAACTGCTGATGAAAGGCCCTCCTTTCATTCCAGCTACCATTGCTGTGGCCTATGCAGGAAAGATAAGCAGCCAGACAGAGATCCATTGCACCTTGGCCACCGTAGCTGGTGAACGGTCCTTTCTCCATGCTCCAGCTGCCATTGCTGTGGCCAATAGGGAAGAGATGAATGGTCAGGCACAGCTCCATCACGCCTTGACCCAACTGCTGGTGAAAGGCCCTCCTTTTGTTCCAGCTACCATTGCTGTGGATGCTGAAGGAGATATGAGCAGCCAGACATAGCTCCATCGCATCATGGCCACAGTAGCTGGTGTGTGACCCTTTCTCCATGTTCCAAGTGCCATTGCTCTGGTTTCTGGGGGAGAGAAGAGCTGCCTGGCACAGCAGCATTGTGCCTTGTCCCATTGGCAAGTCATAGGGACTCCTTTCTTTCCATCTGCAGTTGCTATCGTTGAAGGATCCATCATCCCACCTTGGCCACAGGAGCTGGCGAGGGGTCCTCACTCCATGCTCCAACTGCCATTGCTTTGGCCTCTGAAGGAGAGAAGAGCAGCCCGGCACAGCATTATTGTGCCTTAGCCTAGTGGCTGGTGAGTGAGTTTCTCTTCTTCCAACTGTCATTGCTAGGATCTCTGAAGGAGATCTGAAGGAGCAGCCAGGCAGTGATCCATTGCATCTTGACCATAGTAGCTGGTGAGTGACCCTCCATGCTCCAACTGCGCTTGCTCTGGCCTCTGAGGAAGAGAAGAGCAGCAAGCATCTACTAGACCTAATACTTTCCCCTACTGCCATCCCCGTGTCTTTATTTAGATTGTAAGCCTGAAAGTGGGGCATAAATACTTTATTTATTGATTGATCTCCGTAACTCTATGGCCATAGAGGTGTGCTGGAAATATTCCTATCCTCTGCCCGACTGAATTTGCCTTGACCCTCTAAAACCTCTGCATTAGTAGGGTAGGGGAAACATTACACCACTAAATCATGGACTCTGCACCAACCAAATAAAGAAATTAGAATCGGTGGATCTCAAACTTTGGAAGTCCAGCTGTTTTGGCCTTCCAACTCCCAATATCCCTGATGTCTGGCTAAGTTGGCTGAGGTTTGGAGTCCAAGACATGCAGAGCCCTGAAGCTGAGAGAGTGTGACTTGTCGAAGGTCACCCAGTGGGTTTCCATCGCTGAATGGGGAATTAAACCCTGGTCTCCAGAGTCATAGTCCAACACTGACACCGTTGCCACCTTGAATCCCATTATTGGAAGAAAGGTGGGATATAAATGAATAAAATAAATAATAATAAATAAACCATTGAAGAAAAACACACACAGTGACTATTTTAAGTAGAGAAACCCTGGAATTTAGGGACTGAATTTAGGCAAGAGTCCACCCTCTCCTCCCTTCTGCTGAGTTAATGGGATGCAAAGTACGTTTGCACTTTGAACTCAGTTTGCAGCAACTGAAGGAAGCGGAGGAAAAAGAGAAAGTGGGAAAAGGACAGAGAAAAACTGGGACATTTTAAAAGTAGCTGAGGAAGTGGGACATCAGGAGATTGACCAAGTTGGTTTCTGCCAAACTGGAAGGGTTTGGCACAGTAATTGGTGGGGAGCGGGCATATGCCATGGATTTGGGAGGGTTGCATATTTTTTGCAAACAAAAATTGGTCCCCTGAAATTTTGGAAGGGAAGGCCTTGGGAACTTTTGATTCCTTGGAAGATTCACTTTTCTCAATCCTGATTTAATATACAGGCTTCCCGCAAGTTTTGATGCCTTGCTTTCCAACGACTCGCTCTTTCAACGCTTGCAAATTGCAGACAAGTTCTATTACCGTAATTCAACAGGGATTCCACTCTTTCATCTGTTCTTCTTGCCTATGAGGTTTGCTTGGGACCTCTTGCATGCACATTTGTATATGAATACTCTGTTAGCTTTTGCAAACTTTTTTTCTTTTTAAGTTTTTTATTAAACAGAAAACAAACATAAGTCATACATTAAGTATTTACGTTCATACTCTTCATACATTGCCGTTCATGCCTGACTTCCAAAGCTAACTGTGTTTCGTGCCTAACTAAATTATTTTTTCTGTTCCTTTATTACACACGAAGAATTTTCTGCCTCTATCTTACATAAAAGGATAATTTCAAGTCCATATACAATTGTAAATAATTTAAAAATCCAATAATTGCCATTTCTTTCCACATATTACTTAGATAGCTCACCTGTTCCCAATTATTTGAACTTTTGCAAACATTCAAAAATTATATGAAGTGAGTTATTTACATTCTCAGTGGCCAAAATGTATTTGCAAGTTTTAAAAAACCTTGGATTCCACTTCGCAACTAATTCTACTTTCTGGCAGTCCCTAACCCATCAGATAAGCAGGGACTTTCTTGCATGGGACTTATTTTATTTTCTACATAATAAACTTCTATTTTTCTGCCCAAAAGTCTGATTTGCTGAGAGAAAGTGCCATCTACAGTTTGTAGGAGGGAACACAACTGTTGTTGTACTGCTTCCAAAGAGTACTTGACAAAACTTGGAAAAACTACCTTTTCAGACATTTGGAGCAAAAAATGCTAGTAAGTACAGCCAGCCTTCCATATCCACGGATTTTTTTATCCACGGATTAAATCAAACATATAAATTCCAAAAAGCAAACCTTGATTTTATATACAGGACACCGTCTTACTGTGCCATTGTATTTAATGGGACTTGAACATCCACTGATTTTGGTGTCCACGGGGGTCCTGGAATCAAACCTCAGCGGATACCAAGGATCAACTGTATGCGTACTCTAGGAGAAAAACAATTCCGGAAATTAGGCAGGAAGGGAGAATGGTTATAATAAATTATTTAAGAGGCTGGGACACAGAGCAACGGACTCAAGCTACAGGAAAAGAAATTCCACCTAAGCATCAGGAAGAGCGGTTTTCCTGCAAGAACTCTTTGGCTGGAGTGCCTTGGGAAATGGTGGACACTCCATCTTTGGAGGTCTATAAATAGAGGTTAGATGGGCATCTTTCAGGAGGGCTTTAGTTTTGTATCCCTGCATGCCAGGAGGTTGCCCCAGTGGTCCCTTCCAGCCCAATGAGTCTGTGAAGCTGCCCAGCCATCACAGGTTCACCCAAGAAAGAGATATTAATGATGGGATGTTAGTTTTCACGTACTCTGGAGAGTCCTCTTTAAGAGGAAGCATGCTACAGCCTCTTTCGCAGCTTCAAACAGTCCCCATCCCTGCAAAGAAACCACACTCAAAATGAGACATTTGTCATCCTCTGGAACCTGCTTTGCTCCCTCTTATCAGCCAAGATGGGCAAGGGTCAAGACAGACCGGTTCAAGCGTCTTGCCCACATCCTAGGCTGCTGCACCAAGTTTCTGATCAGGCTGCAGCGACTCAAACTGAATACTGGACACTTTGCCAGGTAGTCCAATATACTGTGGCATCAATGGCAATACCAAGTACATTTCTATACCGCGTATCCTTGAACGCTTTCATCAGCACTGTATACGCATAATCCTAAATATACACTGGACTGACTATGTGTCGAATATTCCTGTCCTTGAGCAAGCAGGGATCACCAGCATTGAGGCCATGCTATTGAAAACGCAGCTGCGCTGGGCAGGGCACGTTTCTAGGATGGAGGACCATCGCCTCCCCAAAATAGTACTCTATGGTGAACTCGCCACGGGTCAGCGTAAGAGGGACGCTCCAAAAAAGCAATACAAGGAGTCCCTGAAGCAACATCTCAGGCTCGGCCAAATTGATCACCAACAATGGTCCACCCTGGCCTCACATCAGGAGGCATGGAGACGCACTATCCACAATGCTGCAGACTTATTTGAGAAGTCACGCCAAACAAGTCTCAAAGAGAAACGAGAACACAGAAAGAATCACAACCTGGAAACATCACCCAAGGAGATCTTCTGCTGTGCTTTCTGCAACCAGACTTGTTTATCTCGGATTGGCCTTTTTAGTCATCAGCGCGCTTGCAAAAAGCGTGGGATGAGTCCTTCCTGAATCTTCGTTTGCGAAGAAAAGCCAGAGAGAGAGAGAGATCCGTGCACTTAAGCACCCCCTAAGCAGTTGACAATGTGTAAGCCAATTGCCCCCAACAAGCTGGTATTCATTTTAGCAATCCATGGAAGGATGCCAGGCTGAGTCGACCCTAAGACCTTGGCTGGGATTGAACTCACAACCTTGTGGCTTGTGAATGAATGGCTGCAGCACCGGCTTTTAACCACTGCGCCACCAGGGCTCCCTGGTTGCATTGTCGACTCCATGTTTATTCAAATGCTTGCACGTGTGAGCAATCAAACTCATAAGAGATGTGCATCGATGCAGTTCCATAGTGTGGATAACAAACCCAGAATGTGTGAGTGGGATGATTTGCATTGTCATGCAAAAAATAATAAATATCTGAATGACTCCCCTGGGATTTTCCCAGTTTTCCAGGAATGTATGGCAATCCTATGCAGACTGCATATTCATCTCTACCTTGCCTTTGCAAGTTTCACCTTGTGCATTACATTGCACATTACATGATGGTGCTTCTCTTACTTTGCATTACAATTGTGCATCCTATACTTTGCATTGAGCCTACCAAGAAGTGAAAGGGTCCACTCCTCCTCTCCTCTAGTTCTGCAGAATTAATTGAGTACAAATTCTTTTTGCATTTTGAACTCAGTTTGAAGCAGTTAAAGTGAGCTGGGGACAAAGGGGGAAGATGAGAGGAGGAGAGAGCAAAACTGGGACATTTTAAAGGCAGCTGAAACAGTGGGATGGCAAAGGAATAATTGGGACTGTCCCTGCCAAATTGGGAAAGTTGGTGGGTATGGAAATGTAACTCAGGCTCAAGCTTTGCAGCAGCAGCAATAACAACAATCCCAGCTGTAAACTCTGTGAGTCTGTATTCTTTAGCAGCTTGGGCATCCTGCTTCTTCCACAGATTGATGCCAACCTGTTTGAGCCACTGTCTCATTCAATGGCATCCGAACCCACAGTTGGAACAAGCTTTCCTTTGCTGCAACTTTGGAAAGAGAGATCCCAGAGATCCAAGCAGGGTTCAGGAAAGGAAGAG
>CM034708.1:5132135-5147037 GCA_020142125.1 Phrynosoma platyrhinos
GGATGACCCTTGAGGTCTCTTCCAACTCTGTGATTCTATGATTCTATTATTCACTTTAACCACATGAGACAACATACATGTAGGTTGTGTGTGCAATGTTGTAATTTAAAGTTATCATTTTATTTTTGCTAATTATTTCTGTCACAACTATTGCCCTTACATTCAGTGATATACGGGAATTACTATTTACTGGATTGCGCCACTGCACAACTGATGTGCCAACTTGGTTAAGAGCCTTTACAGAAATCTCCGCTTCTCTCTAAGGACCTCAGTTATGGATTCTTAGGCAGTGCAACTCTGCATACAATGATACTATCCTTGCACAACCTCTGTGGAAGTGCAACGGCTCAAATAATGGCATTTACACCAGGGTAAATCACACCAAGATTTTAATTCTCTTGTTTTGCAAAAACAAACAAACACACAGACTGAAGGCTGGGTTATCAGTAGGACAGAGACTTGAGATAGCCTCCCAAATATAGCCATGTTAGTCTGTAGAATCAGTATGTAAAGAGATCTTGCAGCACCTTTGAGACTAAACTGAAAGAAAGAAGTTGGCAGCATGAGCTTTCCTAGACTTCAGTCCAAATGCATCTGAGGAAGTAGACCAAAGTCTGCAAAAGCTCATGCTACTAGCCTCTTTCTTTCAGTTAGTCTCAAAGGTGGTGTAAGATCTCTCTACATAGTCTCCAAAAATTCATGATGCCGCAACTTTGCTAAAGCTGAGCAGGTCTGGATCAGGTCACGGAGAGGATGGGAGACCATGTGGGAACTCAAGATGGATGCTCTCTTAGCTCACACAATGAGATATAAGTGATGAATTTCTTTTGGCAGATGTCTATGCTGCGTCAACCTTTGGCATTCCAAGAGCTGTTCTGAATGCCTTGTCTCAAGAAGACCTGTCATCAGAGATGGAAGAAGATGGAGGAAATACAGAAAGAAAGGAATGGGGTTTTGCCTTTGCAGGGGCAAGGGATCATATAATATGGAAGGAAGCATAACTTGCTTGAAGTTACAAAATTATGCAGTGATGGGCTGGTGGGTTTCATATCAGTGAGGTGCTGAATTCGCACCAGGTTCTAGTTAGAACTTTAAAGGAGCTGTCCAAGCTGGAGAACCTATTTGGGGGATAAGGTTCAGAATCTTGGGCTGCATCTATACTACAGAAATAATCCACTTTGACACCACTTTAACTGCCTTGGTGCAATACTATAGAATTCTGGGAAATGTAGTTTTGTGAGACATTTAGCCTTCTCTATCAGAGAGCTCTGATGCCACAACAAACTACAAATCCCACAATTCCATAACATTGGACAATGGCAGTTAAAGCAGTGTTAAACTGGATTATTTCTGCAGTGCGGATGTAGCCCTGGATGGCTCCAACAAACTAAAACCTGGAGCTGACATGGAAGTGTGAAACCATGATGCGATGAGACAGAAATGCTTTGTCTTTCTCTCTTAATTAACAATGAACCAGAACTCAGGAACACTCAGTGAAATGGCTAGCATTAGACTCTAAGCAAACAAAAGTGCTTCTTCACACAAAATGTAATTAAATTAAAGGATTTACTGCAACAGCATGGCGCGAAATTAGCCTCTTGGTCAACTAGATTTTTTTAAAAGATAGAGGAAATCCATGAAGAACTGGCCTTTCGACAGCTATAAGGAAGTGAAGCATTATATCAGAGACAGGGATTGGCAACAGTACTAGACCTTGGGAAAGTTACTGTTTGGACTGCAAATCCCAGAATTCCCCCAGCCAGCATGACCACTATGGGGATTTTGAGAGCTGTTGTCTGTCCAAAGAGTAACTTTTCCAAAATCTGGGTGGTGCTGGTCTATTGGGTCTCCTCTTGATTCCTTGCCCTGGAGATCTCCATTCTGGGGGCATATGGGCAACGGGGATCTAACTCCCAATTGGTTTTCTACAATGCCACTGACATGGCACTGATCTCAGACCATATAAGAAATCAAAATGGTGACTAGGCCCAGTTGCCCAGGACTATTTGGGTTTGGGTTGGAAATCGTGAGGACTGTCTGTTACGCTTCCCCTGCCAACAGAAAAGAGGGACCAAGTGTCTAATAAATGGACACTTCCCCCATTTGTGATTCTGCGCTACTGGACCTTATAAGCGTCTCCCCCTTAGGCAAACAGAAGGAATTCACTAGAAATGTGTGGTTGTCAAGAAACATTATCCTGCCCCAGCTACTGGATATGCAATTTGACACTGCTTTAACAGCCATGGCTCAAGGCTATGGAATGCTGGGATTTGTAGTTCTGTGAGATATTTTGCCCTCCTTGCCAGAGAGCTCTGGTGCCACAACAAACTACAAATTCCACAGGATGGACTCCATAGGATGGAACCATGACAGTTAAAGCAAATGACATTAATTTTACAGTGTAGATGCAGCCCCAGTTTAGCAAGGATCATCCCCATTAATCCTCTGCTGTCCCACTTTCTCAGCTGCTTTTAAAATGTCCCAGCTTCTCTCTCTTCCTCCCACTTTTCCCCTTTCCCTCAGGTTCCTACAGTTGCTGCAAACTGAATCCAAAGTACAAAAGATGAGAAGAGAAGAGAAGGTAGAGTCTTACCCTCCTCAGTCAATACATAGAGAGATCTTGTAGCACCTTTGAGACTAACTGAAAGAAAGAAATTGGCAGCATGAGCTTTCACAGACTTCGGTCCACTTCCTCAGATGTATTTGATGCCACAATAAAATACAGTTCCCATGATTCCCTAACCCTAACCTTAACCCTAAAAGTGGACTCAATTTGCACTATTTCTGGCAGTCTGCAACCCCCCTAAGAATGGGGAAAATGGCTATGAAAGAACTAGAAAAGATCCTAAAATGCAAAGATATACAACTCAGCACAAAAGTCAGAATCATCCAAGCCATCATATTCCCTATTACCATGGATGGATGTGAGAGCTGGACAGTTAAGAAAGAAGATAGGAAGAAAATCAACACATCTGAGAGAATGTGGGTCTGGAGAAGAGTGCTGAGGATCCCATGGAGAGCCAAAAGGACAAACAAATGGGTCCAAAGCAGATCAAGCCAAAAATCTCCCTGGAAGCCGAGATGACAAAACTTAGGCTGTTGTACTTTGGACACATCATGAGAAGGCATGAATCGTTGGAAAAGACTATAATGTTAGGAAAGGTGGAGGGAAGAAGGAAGAGAGGAAGGGCACATGCTAGATGGATGGACCCTATGAAGGTGATCACAGGTATGATTTTGCAGGACCTGAGCAGAGGAGCGGAGGACAGAGTTTTTTTGGAGATGTCTCATCCACAGGGTCGCCGTGGGTTGAGATCGACTCGAGGGCAGTTAAAAACAACAAATGCACCTAACTGATATGATACATAAGCAGGGTATGGGGAAATTTCTCCCACCACACATTCAGACAACTTTGTAGCGCCAAGCAAAAATGTTTTCCCCATTTCCTTTCTTTTAAAAATGCCCCCAGCCCTTTATCTCAACAAGCTGAGTGGTTAATTTTAATTGCAATTTTATGCTTTGGACTGGTTTATGGATTGGATGTTGCCGTACTGCCCCTATGTTTTATGCCACTTCGCTGCTGAATTTGTAAGGTTATATATATTGTTTTATGCCCTCAATTCTGTGCCCCTCTTCTCTCTCAGGAGCCATGTGCTAAAAAGAGGCCTGTGTGTTCCCTAAACAAACAAGTCAATAAATCATGGAGAATGACCAAAGAGAGTCTTCTCTTCGCCATAGGACTGGGAATTTTCCACCATACGACTGAGGATTGATGCCAGTGTACCAAAAGGACCAGTCGCCCTTTAAAAGGTGTTTTAAAAATTCCAGTTGATATTTTGCTCACAAATCCTCCAAAGTGGCTCAAAACCACTGCAAAACGTGCAGTTTTGCTCCCTCATCTTCGAAAAACAACAACCCAGATTTTTAAAAAATGTGATACCACATCCAGTTTGAAGGCAAATCTGCTGGATTTTGCAGCAGTCTTGAGCCATTGGGGATGAGTTGAGGAGAAATTTCCCTGATAAATTTTTTTAGAATTTTTTTTGAAAGATCAGGGAGCTTCAGGAGGCTCACTTTAAGGCCCCAGAAGACCCTACTTTGCCGATCCCTGCTTTACCTAAAAGAAAATCCTTGGCCATTCAGTCTGCCTAATGCTACCCCCAGAGTACAATTAATCCTGGATAAAGCAAAAGAGTAAGAACCAAGGTTTTCCTATTTGGCGTGGATCATTTCAGCTGACGCCACTTCTTAGAATCCACTAAATGGACCATTGCAGGAAAGCTGAGCAGTGCTTGGCACTTTCCAACATCGAATCTTGCCAAAGACGTTTCCCTTTTCCAGCCAGAAAATGAAATGTACGATCAGCAAACCAGGGTATCATTAAGAAGATTGTCATGCGCAGTGTTCCCATTAATTTGCCTGATGGCAGGGAGATGTACCAGCTCCAGAACAGCAACCCACTCCTTGGCTAAATGGCGGGGAAGGTCTAATGTCTAATGCAGAGGGATTGGCTCTGAAAAATACATGCCTTTTGGGTACGTGACACTCACAGTGGTTTGCTCAAACTGTGTTCCAAAGAACAGAGAAAATACTTTCTGAGCAAGGGACTAAACAAGTCTGTAAAATGGAAACAGATGCTGTAGGGATGGAGTGGATATGGTCCGAGAAAGCTGGTTGGCATTTACGTTGTTGTTGTGTGCCGTCAAGTCGTTTCTGACTTATAGTGTCCCTAAGGCGAACCTGTCATAGGGTTTTCTTGGCAGGTTTCTCAAAAGGGCGGGGGGGGGGGTTGGCATGGCTATCCTCTGAGACTGAAAGGGTGTGACTTGCCCAAGTTAGCCAAGTGGCCAAGCTGGGATTCGAACCCTGGCATTGTACCCTTCCATTGAACTCTGGAAAAATCCCCTGCTGAACCTGAGCTGGAGTTCAGAGTGCCATTTCAGACCAGCAGGTATTGGAATTGGTGGCTTCCATGTCACTAGGTTGTTAAATCTATTCCAGCGTTTAACCTGAATTTTAAAGGAGCTGTTCAAGGTGCTGAACCTATTCGTTGATGATCTCTCGTACAAGTACTAACCAGGACTGATCCTGCTTAGCTTGAAAGATCAAACAGGATCTGGTGCCTTTAGGGTATGGAAATTGATGATCCTTCAAATAATCTGGCCCTGAGCTGTGTACACACTCAAACCTTGACTTTCACATAATGTAATACATTTCTATTTGTTGTTAACCACCCTTGAGTCGACCTCGATTGGTGGCAACCCTGTGGATGCAACATCTCCAAGACTCCCTGCCCTCCACTGCTCTGCTTAATTCCTGCAAACTCATATCCATGATCTCCTTAATAAAGTCCATCCAGCTAGCATGCAGCCTTCCTCTCTTTCTACTTTGCTCCACCTTTCTTAACATTGTTTTTTCCAATGATTCATGCCTTTTCTTGATGTGGCCCAAAGTACGACAGTCTAAGTCTTGCCATTTTGGCTTCTAGGGATATCTCTGGTTTGATCTGCTCTAGGACCCCTTTGTTTGTCCTTTTGGCTCTCCATGGGATCCTCAGCACTCTTCTCCAGCCTCACATTCTCTCCAATGCATTGATTTTCCTCCTATCTTCTTTCTTAACTGTCCAGCTCTCACATCCATCCATGGCAATAGGGAATACGATGGCTTGTATGATTCTGACTTTGGTGCTGAGTTGTATATCTCAGTATAGTAGACCCTCGGTATCCACTGGGGTTTGGTTCTAGGATACACACACAAAAAATATGTGGATACTTAAGGTTCTTTTATATATACAATGGTATAGTAAAACGGTGTCCCTTATATAAAATGGCAAAATCAAGGTTTGCTTTTTAGATTTTTAGAAAAACATTTTTAAACCATGGATGGTTGAATCCATGGATGCAGAATCTGGGGATACAGAGGGCCGACCAAACATAGATTTGGTTCATGCCCACTTTCCACCATACAGCAAATTCTCTTCTTTCGACAAACTATTCTCTCCGATCATCAGAACCCGTGACTGTTCCCCACCTTCCTTCTGAGCCTCTTTCTCTTCACTTTCTCCCTAGCTGGATAAAGCCTTGATTCCCCCTGACAGATTCAAATCGGTTTCCACTCATATCCCTCTCCATTTCTTTTGCATTGGTCTTTCAAAGATCCTACCTACAGCATGTACCCTGATGCCTTTTAGCTCCATCCCACCGTTCATGAGACTAGAGATAAAACCAGAGTCAGCTTCCTCTCATCACACCTTGCACAACTATGGATCTGACAGTTTGTCTTGCAAGATTTCTTTGGCTGTCCTTTACGGGTTGCGGCTATACTGTTGCAGCTGGCGGCCAGGTGTTTGTTGTTCAAGGATGGCACTGAGCCTGATTTAGCCACAGATTTATTTATTTTTATGGACTCTTCTTTGCAGTATGAACAAAAGAGTACACAAAGATCCCACACTGCTAACTGGGACTGGCTATATTTTAATGGGGGAGGTAAGAGCCAAGTGTGTGTCTCTGTGTGTCTATGTCAAGAGAGCCAGTGTGGTGTAGTGGTTTGAGCATGGGACTATGACTTTGGAGTGCTGGGTTGGAATCTTGGCTCGGCCATGGAAACCCACCGGGTGGACCTTAGGCAAGTCACACTCTCTCAGCCCCATCAGAGGCACGAAATGACAAACCCTCTCGGAAGAACCTGTGCCAAGAAAAAATGGAGATAGGTTTGCCAGGAAGAATAGCCTGTGGACTGGGAACTTCAATCAAGGTCAAACCATTTTTCTTCTTCTTAAAGTTGGACTGAGTTCACATGTTTTTCCTGATGCAAACATATGGAGACTTCTTGAAGAATCCATTCTTCTCTGCCACAAAGAGGTCTTTTGCCTCATTGGAATGGAGACAGATTGGATTGCAAAAGATGGCTGGCTTTGGTAAGTCACATACTCTCAGCCTCAGAAGAAGGCAACTCTCCTCTAAACAAATCTTTCCAAGAAAAACTCATGACAGATTCACCTTCTAGTGGCCATAAGTCAGAAATGAATCTAAGGCACACATGAGACTAAATTATGTATATCCCTACATTATGCCCCTTAACTTTGCAGATTCCCCAGATGTATATCCCATGGTGAGTATCCCCAAATCCCCATAATAGTATATGGTTCATCTTGTCTCTTGATGTTCTCTTTGTTCTCTGCAACAAAAAGGCCTTTTACCTCACTGGAATGGAGACATATTTGATTGCAAAAGAGGGGTTCCTGTTGAGATGCCAATAGATTTTAAATTTTCTGGACTTGGCACATCTCCCTATAGCCACAGGGCCAGAAGGAGGAGGATCCTGCCTGCAAAAAATATCCTCCTTCTCCACCATTTACTACCATCTTAACTAAAGTCTGAAACAACATGCAGGCTTCTGGCTAACATCTCCAATTGTTTTTCTCCTGTTCGGTTGGTAACATCTTCCCTGATGAAGAAGAAGCCCATGGAGCTTCGAAAGCTTGCAACAAGTATATTGTGCATTTTGGTTGGCCAATAAAGGTATCACTGATGGATTTTTGTTTGAATTTGCTAAATGGCCAACACAGCTATCCCTGAATGGTTTGCCTTAGGGTCGCCAGAAGGTGGGAATAACTTGAAGGCACATAACAATATAATATGTCCAGTAGGGTTGGCTCAATCATTAAGTACAGGGAAGCTAGACAACAGTATTATGCTTAGGCAGAAAAAAATTAAATGCACAAATACAGGACGAGTGACACCTAACAACTGTACAAGGGAAAGGGATCAGGGAGTCTGCTGAACATGAGTCAACAGTGTGATGTGGCAGCTAAAATGCTGTTATGATCCTAGGCTGCAACAATAGGAGCGTAGTGTCTAGATCGAGGGAAGTAGTAGTACCACTCTCTTCTGCTTTGGTCAGGCCTCACCTGGAATAGTCTGTGCAGTTGTGGGCACCACAATTCAAGAGGGATACTGACAAGCTAGAGCATGTCCAGAGGATGGTGACCAAAATGGTGAAAGGTCTGGAAAGCATCAAGTCTTATGAAGAGTGGCTTAGGGAGCTGGGTACGTTTAGCCTGGAGAAAAGAAGGTTAAGGGGTGACATGATAGCTAAGTTAAAATTTTTTAAGGGATATCATATTGAACATGGAGCAAGCCTGTTTTCTGCTGCTCCAGAGAATAGGACCCAGAGCAATGGGTTCAAGCTACAGGAAAAGAGATTCCACCTCAACATTAGGAAGAATTTCCTGACAGTAAGAGCTATTCGACAGTGGAATATGCTGCCTTGGAATGCGATGGCATCTCCTTCTTTGGAAGTCTTTAAACAGAGGCTTGATGGGTGCTATGATTGTGAGTTCCTGCATGGTAGAAGGGGTTGATCTGGATGGCCTTTGGGGGGTCTCTTCCAACTCTAGGATTCAATGATTCTATGCTTCAGGTGGCAGGTAGAAATGCACATCTTGCAGCTGTTATTTCTGAGTTGCTGAAACCTTTCTTTTCTCTTTGAGGGCAGAGATACCTACATTTCACAGCCTGTCCTGAACCCACTATTTTAGCCTGCTGCCCGCCAGTGTTGTGGAAGATCCTAAACCAGGGGTAGGCAACCTTTCCCCTTTAAGGGCCGAGGGACTTCAGCTCCCAGAATCCCAGGAGCTATTGGCCAACATGGGACTATTGGCCAACATGGCTGAGGCTTCTGGGAGCTGAAGTCCCTCGGCCCTTAAAGGGGAAAGGTTGCCTACCCCTGTCCTAAACCATCCCTATCATTGAAGTAAGGTGTTGTTGTTGTTGTTGTTTAGTGACTGAGACTATATTTTAAAAATCTAGGATTCAGTAAGGCTTCATCAGATTATGTTGCACGTTCCAAGCAGTGTCACATTTTGAAATTGTGTTGCCATGAACCTATCCATGGTGATTTCGTTCAGATGTTTGGTCGGTCCATTTGGAATTTCTCACAGAGCATCCATCTCCAGTGGCATCCCTAGAGTTGGCATCACTTGGTGCCATAATTCAATAATTCATAATACCAAACCTATACAGACTCCTTAGCAATGTTTTTTGTACTAACATTACTCATAAATCATAATTCCCATATACCACTGAATATAACAGTAATAGTTGTGACATAAACAACTAGCAAAATTAAAATTATACCTCTAAATAACAATAAAATATGCACAGAGCCAGAGTGGTGTAGTGTTTTGAGTGTTCAATTGCAGCTCTGGAGACCAGGGTTTGATTCCCGGCTCAGCCATGAAGCGCACTGGGTGACCTTTGGCAAGTCACACACTCTCAGCCTCAGGGGAAAGCAATGGCAAAACCTCCTTTGAACAAATCTTGCCAAGCAAACCCCATGATAGGTTCTCTTTGGGGTCACCATAGGTCGAAATGACTTGAAGGTACACAACAATAACAATAACAATCATATGCACAGCCTAAATATATTTACATGTACTTCATGGGCTTGAAGTGAAAATTGGCAATACATTTTTAAAATTGGCAATACATTTTAAGAAGAAATTTCTTCTCAAGAGGTTTGGGGAGCGGTGGCATCACCCCACCTTAGAGTGTCACCTAATGTGGTCCATACCTCCCACATCTCCTAGTGACACCCCAAATAACACAACTGCTTCTCCTCCTCATCATCATCTTCCTCCTCCTCCTCCTCCTCCTCTTCTTCCTTCTCTTCTTTTTCTTCTTGCTTTTCCTCTTCTTCCTCTTTTCCTCCTCCTCTTCCTCTTCTTGGTGTCACTCAGCACCATCTCTTCAGCATTTTAATGGGATGCAGGCAACCCAAAAGGCAGATATTTGGCGTCGCTCCATCTTAGGGGGTCACCTGGTGTGGTCCGCACTTTCCGCACCCTGCTATCACAACTGCTGCTACCAACACTATTTCATCCTCTTCTTCCTCCTCCTTTTCTTTTTCTTCTTCCTTTTGTCCTCTTCTTCCTCTTCTTCCTCTCCCAGGGACAGTCCCATAGATGCCGATGTCTGCCTACATAACCAAGCCTGGATTCTCCCCGTCTCTCTCTGTCTCTGTCTGTGCCATGACTTCTTCTCGGAGGAACCATTTCCAACATAGTCACAGAGAGAAATGCCCCCCCCAAACCCACTGTGACCACTTTCAGGAGCATATTTCTCTCTGCGCCTAAGGCATACAAGAGCAGGAGCAGATTTTTGGCTGGGAAGATTAAGGAGCTGGGGAAGACTCGCCCGTCTGTTTCATGCATCCAGCCATGAAAAGCAGGGTGGCATTTTAAAACAATGTACAGAAACACGATGCCTAGCGCACAGTTGTGCCAAGCAAATCGGTCCCCTGGCAACATGGCAAAGAGCATGCACTGCATTAATCTCAGTAGGCTGATGCTATGGACCAGGATGCAGGTCAACTGGTGGATTTCCACATGTCAGTGAACTCCAAAACCCATCAGCCACAGCATATCCTGGGCCTACATAGATGAGTGGTTCAGACTGGAGTCGATAGATGAGTGATGAAATAAATCTTCTCTGCTCCCGTTTCATAAAGGTTGGGTGCATTTTTGAAGGGTCTGTATATGAAAGTCAATGTGGCGTAGTGGTTTAAGTGTAGGATTATCACTCTGGAGACCAGGGTTCGATTCCCAGCTCAGCCATGAAACCCACTGGGTGACCTTGGGTAAGTCACGCTCTCTCAGCCTCAGGGAAGGCAATGGCAAACCTCCTCTGAACAAATCTTGCCAAGATAACCCTATGCTAGGTTCGCGTTAGGGTTGCCATAAGTTGGAAATGACTTGAAAGCACACAACAACAGCAACAACAATAACAACATAGAGTTTCTACTTTTTATTTTATTGTTTTGATTGGATTTCCATAGGGCGGGATATAAATAAATATTATTATTATTATTATTATTATTATTATTATTATTATTATTATTATATTATTTATAATGCATTTTATTATTTTTAATTGTTTTAATATAAGCTTGTTTAACTGTATGCTTTATACTTTCATATAACCTTTGCAGTGCTTTTTAACCTGTCTTTTTAAAATGTTGTTAGTTACACATTATTGGGAGAAATAAAATCATCACCACCACCGTCATCATCTACACTGGAGAAATAATGCAGCTTGACACCACTTTAATGGCCACGGCTCCATCCTACAGTATCCTGGGATTTGTAGCTTGGTGAGGCACCAGCATGCTTTTGCAACGAAGGCTAAAAACCTTGTAAAAATGCAAATCCCAAGATTTTTTTCCCCCATATGATGGATCTACAGCACTTAAAGTGGTGTCAAACTTCACTATTTCTACAATGTAGATGCACCCGTTGTGATGTCCAGGACTGGTTACAGAATTCCAGGTGACGCCTGGCTATCATGTCAATGCCACCTCTCAACTTTCTCGTCCCCCATAGGACTTGATGGTTTCCATTCTTCATACTGAGGATGGAGCAAGCTTATTTTCTGCTGCTCCAGAGAACAGGACATGGAGCAATGGATGCAAGCTACAGGAAAAGTGATCCAACCTCAACATTAGGAGGAACCTCCTGACAGTAAGAGTTCTTTGACATTGGAACATATTTCCTTGGAGAATGATGGAGCCTCCTTCTTTGGAAGTTTTTAAACAGAGGCTGGATAGCCATCTGTTGGAGGTGCTTTGATTGTGAGTTCCTGCATGGCAAAAGGGGTTTGGGCTGAACACTATGATTCTAGTATTCTTTCATCCCCAAACTCCTGTCCCAGACAACCTCTCTGCCTTCCGAGAACAACCACAGCTACATTAATCCCAGGACGTTGCTTTTCCGCTTCTCTAACCGTAAAAATAGCTTTTGCTAAAATGCAAGATACCATTGTAGCAGTTCCATTCTGCTGATTCTCAGGGACCTGATCTCCCCTGGAGCCACCTTGCAGAAGAGAATTAATATTCTGTCTAACCTGGCCTGGAAATATAATCAGCACTGGAACGGACAGCTTTCTTTGCTGGAAACGACGACGACGGCAAGTAGACAGCAAGTGGAACAAATGCTTTTATCTGGAAAGGTCACCCCCATTTGTAAGTGCTGTATAGTGTCAATCACATTGTCTTTTCCTTCCTGCTGGGTCTGTGCTTTGCAAATTCATTCGTGGAATGGAGCATGGCATCCTTTGAATAAATGGAAGGCCGGGGAACTTGTTCTCTCCATCGGTTTCTATAGATAAGATCAGTGAGGAAGGTTGCTTGGCATTGTCGTTGCTTAAGAAAACTCTTCGCCACATTTAGAAGCGTTCACGATATCCTGTGGATTCTGAGAGTTGTAATACCCCAACATGGATTTTTTCCCCCCAAGCTCTGATTTCCACCAATCCCACTAATTTGATCTTCTAGCTCAGATTCCACACAATGCACAATGTTACTCAGATTCCGCACAATGCAAAAGGAGATGCTAACATGTACACTGGTCCAAAACACACTGCAGAAATTATCCGGTTTGAGACCGCTTTAACTGCCCTGGCTCAGTGCTAAGGAATCCTGGGAACTGCAGGGCTTTTTGTAGCACCAGGGCTCTTGGACACAGAAGGCTAAATGTCTCACAAAACTAGAGTTCCCAGAATTCCCTAGCATTAAGCCAGGGCAATGCAAGCAGTCTCAATCAGGATTATTTCTGCAGTATGTTTTGGCCCTTAGTATGTCTAACTTAGCCAGTATGGTGTCATGGTTTGAGTGTTGGACTATGACTCTGGAGACCAGGGTTCGATTCCCATCTTGGCCATAAAACCCACGGAGTGAGCTTCGGGGAGTCACACTCTCTCAGCCTCAGAGGATGGCAATGGCCAACCCCCTCTGAAGAAACTTGCCAAGAAAACCCCATGATAGGTTCGCCTTAGGGTCGACTTGAAGGCACACAACAACGTCTTTAATGATTTTTTATTTTATTTTAAGTTTTAAATTAATGTGATCTTTTAAATCCTGTTTTAAAAACTTTACTGCCATTTAAATATATTTTGTGAGACGCCTTAGGTCCAATTTAGAAGAATGGCAGCATATAAATGAATTAAATAAATAAGTAAATAAAATAAAATATGATTGGACAAAATATGAGCCAGTCGAAAGTCTGGCTGTTGTGTGCCATACTAAGGTAAGCTTCCAAACCATTTTTAAATACAAACAGCCTTACACATCGCAGTAACGTCATGAGATCCTTAATGCCTTCCTATTTATTGCTTATTCCATGTAAATTTTATTAATTCAAAAACATTTCTGTTTGCTTTTCAGTATCCAGTGTTCGGGAACAACCAGAATGTTGTTAATAGGCATATATGTTTTTAAAAAAAGAAAACTGGAAAGCAATCTCAAAAATCAATAAGCGGTAAAACGACAAAGTTATAACTTGGCAGGAGAATTAGGCAATTCTGATTAACATCCTCACACAACAGCAACAATAACAAGTCACTCCTGAAGCACTGGATCCCTGGCATTTTACACTCTCCTAATCTGGCCAGAATATATAGAGATGGTGAGATGCATCCCTGAAAACAGCAAAGAGTTTTAAGTGGATGGATATAGATCCATATCTGAATCAGCCACAAGCCATTGCATTAGAAACAAACCATTCTAATAAAGCTAAAATAAAAACTAACAGTTAAATTTTGGCAATATTCACAAACCATTATAGCTAAATGAAGTCTGTATAGCATGCAATGCAAAGCATTCGGAATGCTATCTAAATGCAGGACTCAGAAAAACGCGCTCAGTCTTGTTCTCACAGCACCCTCTATGAATTTTGCAGACTTAGTTGTCACGCATTATCGTGGGCTGCATCTACACTGCAGAATTAATGCACTTTGATACCGCTTCAACTGTCGTGGCTCAATGCTATGTATGGAAGTCAGGGATTTGTAGTTTTGTGAGATATATGCATTTAAGAGACCCAGTGTGGTGTAGTAGTTTGAGCATTGCACTGTGACTCTAGAGGGATGACCTTGGGCAAGTCACACTCTCTCACCCTCCAAGGAAGGCCATAAAAACCCCTCTTAAGAAACTTACCAAGAAAACCACATGACAGGGTCTCTATAAGTTGGAAACAACTTGAAGGCACACAACAGAACAGAGATATGTTTAGCCTTCTCTGTCAGAGAGCTCTGATGACACAACAAACTACAAATCCCAGGATTCCACAGGATAGAGCCATGGCAGTTAAAGTGACATCAAACTGCATTAATTCTGCAGCATGACAGCAGCATTTGGGTGCCTCTACACTGCAGAAACAATGCAGGCTGACATCATTTTAACTGCCTTAGCTCAATCCTACAAAATACTACAATTTGTAGGTTTGTAAGGCACCAGCACTCTTTGGCAGGGAAGATTAAAGACCTGGTAAAATTGCAAATCCCAGGATTCCTTAGCATGGGACTACAGCACTTAAAGTGGTGCCAAACTGCACTATTTTTACAGTGTAGATGCAGCCTAGGTCTGCTAAAGGAAGGATACATACAAATCAGATGGATTCCCTGGCATAGATGTCAAGAGGGGAAGATAACTTCCCTCCTTTTTCCTTGTTGTTAACTGCCTTAGAGTTGATCTCGAGTTATGGTGACCCTGTGGATGAGACCTCTCCAAGAAGACCCCCTGTCCTCCCCTGCTCTTCTTAAATCCTGCAACCCCTTAATAAATCCCCATAGGGACCTCCTGAATAATAGAGTCCCTCCATCTGGACTGGGGCCTTCCTCTCTTCCTACTTCCCTCCACCTTCCCCAGCATTATTATTGTCTTTTCCAAAGAGTCCTCTCTTCTCATGATGTGTCCAAAGTACAACAGCCTCAGTTTGGTCATCTGGGCTTCTTCCAGGGAGCTTTCTGGCTTGGTCTGCTCTAGGATCCCTTGGTTTGTCCTTTTGGCTCTCCATGGGATGCTCAGCACTCTTCTCCAGAAACACATTCTCTCAAATGCATTGATTTTC
>CM034708.1:5160313-5173692 GCA_020142125.1 Phrynosoma platyrhinos
CACATTTACCTGATTTGTTTTTTAAATAGTTTTTGCCTCCCAACATCCACTCAGAGGCATGGAGGCAACAAACTATTTTAGGTCTAGGATGGACCTCTTTTACAATAGGAAGTGAACTGAAAGTTGACTTCTAGGTCACTATATGTTTTCAAAGGGGCCTCTTCTGTGGCTAAAGTGGCTCAGTCAGAGGGGATGAGACCACTTGGGGAGAGGACAGAATTTTGTAATTTTCCCCCACATGTCTCATAGATAACCAATGCAATCTCTTCCTCCAGACTCAAGCCTCTTTAAAGGAAATGCCTATAATATCAGTGTTACTCATAGCAGCAACTCATTCTGAATAGTTTTTAATTAAAGCGTGGCATGGAATATTCCAAATGCAGAGAAACTCCACAATGCCTGGCAGCGCCATGAATATTCCATGCTGCACCAATTAGTCAATTCATTAATTTTCCCAAAAGAAAGAAAGAAAGAAAGAAAGAAAAAGAATATAATGCCCCATCCCTTTTCTCATGAGAGGAGCTTTCAAGAGATGGAGGAGAAAGGAAAGTCCTGTTTCTCAAGCAGTGACATTAGATCTCACCTTCTTTCATGACCAAAAAAGGATGAACCTGCCTTGCGGTTTTTGGAAACTCTTAAGACACGATCCACAGAACAATGTTTTCACTGCCAAAGTTTGCAAGCCATACAGCTTCTCAGGAGGCCGAATTTCCCCCAGTGCTGTTATAAATCATGATGACTTTGGAGAACCTCCATGAAGGGATACCATGCAGAAGATAGGGTGAGCTTTTGTCACTGCAAAGATGAGAACATGAGCCAATGGATTCAATTCATAAGGAGAAAGATTCCTCCTAAACTTTAGGAAGAACTTCTTGACAGTAAGAGCTGTTTAAAGATGAAATAGACTCCTTCAGAGAGTTGTGGACTTTCCACCTGGAGGTTTTTAAGAAGGTGGATGGTCATCTTTCAGGGCTGCTGTACATTAGTTGTGTATTCCTCTATGGCAGGGGATTGGACTTGCTGGCTCCTGTGATCCTTTCCAACTCTTGGATTCAATTATTATTTTGCAAAATCAACACCCACTGAAGAAAAACCTTTGGAAGAAACGGAAGTAGGCTGTTCACTTCCAACTGTGTTTATTAGTTTCCCAGAGATGTCCAACTGGATATTGTGAGAAAGATTCCAGAATACTGTACTTCTGAAGCCTACTTTCCATGAATTTATTGATTCTGGCATCAGGCTTTGAATCAGTGGCCTTTCTGGAGGAATCTGATTGGCCATTCTGGGAAGCAGGGTCCACCATTAGATATTACTTTAGTCTGATCCAGCAGGGATCTTCTCACTTTCTTGTGAAACTGGACTTCTGTTAGAGGTAGCAACTTTAGCATATCTATACTCAGCAATTGCTAGTTTGCATATCTGAGTCAAGGCATAGCATGCTTTCATATCATTTACTATTTGCCCTGCATCAGTTAATCTGCATTTGTCCTCCATTTTATCATCTGTGGTTGTCTCTTTCTCTCCTCCATCTTTGAAGGCCACGTGTCACAGATCCTATCATAATCATAAGATGTTATAATACCTTTAGTACTAGTAACTAAACCCACTTCGTATCTCTTTACAAGCCTGTCTCATTCTCTACTAGGTTTTGTGGGGTTGGCAGTATGGGACTGGTTGTTGTTCAGCTTCTACTTCTCTCTCATATTCCCCAATAAATTCCTCTCTGCTGGACAGCTGCTAAAGCTCACACCTGGATTCCTGCACTGGCAGATGGTTGGTCTGGATGGCCCTTGGGTTATCTTCCAACTCCATCACTCTGCGGTTCATTCTTTGGAAATTACTGGATACTCTGGCAAAAGGAGTGGTTTTTAGTTCATCTGTCTGTTTTTCTCGCAATTCCTTTTCTATACATGTTGCTTTTGAAATCATTATCTCTTCAGAGTGCTAGGGAACAGAGAAAACAAAAACGGAGACAATAAATATTTTAGCTCTGGGTCAAAGGCACCCTGGATCTGTCATTTCTCATTTCCGCGATGTGTCCCGTTCCATTACTAAAGACTTTTTCAGAGTTCAAGCTTTCTAAAGTTCAAGCTCAGGAGAGCAGAAGTAAGCATTCTCTCCTGCAGCACATGGAAAAGATGTTGTCAAGCGCACTGCCACATTGCCATGGGATTAAATGAAAACAGCAAGGGGGGAAAATAAATAAAACATTAATTGAATAAAATGCTTATGAAATATTATGATCAAAACAAGGCTCGAGCTAAAATTTTTCACATGCTTGGCAACATTAAAAGGCTAATCTATGTTTGCTCTCACTCTTGGTATACTTTGTTTTCCCTCGGTGATACAAACACATAACAAAATCAGATTGGTTATAGAGAATAATCATAGCATCATATTTACTATATGACTCCAGTTATCTGATATCATTACCGTAATAGGAGCAACATATTAGGGAAATTTGCCCTCACTTGAATTTCTAGTCTACATTTCAGTCTAGAACAGTGGTTCCCAACCTTTGGTCCTCCGGGCGATTTGAACTTCAGTTCCCATCATTCTTGTGGACCAAGTTGTCTGGAGCTTCTGGGAACTAAAGTCCAAAAGAAATAGAGGACCAAAGGTTGGGAACCACTGGTCTAGAAGGATCTGCAATATTTCTTATAAATAATAATTTGGCATAAGGGTTGAATTATACACCACTGTGGTGCAGCGGTTTGAGCATTGAACTATGACTCTGGAAACCAGGGTTTGATTCCCTGCTCAGCTATGGAAACCCACTGGGTGACCTTGGGTGGGTCACACTCTCTCAGCCCCAGAAAACCCTGTTAAAGTTCACCTTAGGGTCGCCATATGTCAGAAATGGCTTGAAAGCACACAACAACAATGCAATAAGGGCTGGACTCTTGATGGCTATTCCAAACTAGATTAGACCCATTTAATCAACTATTGAATGGAGAATCAACACATAGGCAACTGCAATTGTTTTGAAACTTCTACTGTAGTTGGGACTCACAATAGATCTGGAATCCTGTTGGTGTCAAATTAAAAATCAAAAGGACAACACATAATAATATCTATATAAAACATCGTAGTTGTTTGTTGTTGTGTGTCTTCAAGTCATTTCTGACTTAATGGCAACCCTGAGACAACCCTATCATGGGGTTTTCTGGGGCTGAGAGTGTGTGACTCACCAAAGATCACTCAATGGGTTTCCACGTCCAGGAGAGAGAATCAAACCCTGGTCTCTTCATCTCTTCTGGAGCTAGCATGGTGTCATGGTTTGAGGGTTGAACTACAACTTTGGAGACCAGGGTTCGACTCTCTGCTCAGCCATGGAAACCCACTGGGTGACCTTGGGGAAGTCACACTCTCTCAGCCTCAAAGACAAAACCCCTCTAGACACATCTTGCCAAGAAAAGCTCATTATAGGTTCACCTTAGGGTCCCCATGACACAACGAGAAATTGATTCAAATGTTCTGTGTTACTCAGTTTCAAACGCTCTGTGTTACTCTTCCCAATTTTTCAGTTTGAGGTCTACTCCATGCCTTATCCAGGGATTATAACACACACACACATATGCATGCACCACTAAGAGAATAAAAATGGGTATCTTGGCTGTGTTGATCCATTGCAAAAGGTTGCATTCTCGCCTCATCTGGCCTTTAAAAGCATCTTTACTCAAAGCAGCACAATTCTCCAGCCCTCTCTGCTTTCAATGGGAGCTGCTCCCTAATAGCAGCTTTCTATTTCTGTTCCTCTGTCCTGTCGGGGCGATTGGTCCCAAAGTGGTAGTTTTCGCTGTCATCAGCTCCCCAGCGCCAGGCTGACAAAGCCTTCATAAAGGGCATCACACTGAGTTTATTACCCATCTGTCCGGTTCCAGCCCAGTCCTCCCTTGTCTGGCAGGGCTGGCATCTGAGAGTGATGGGGAAGAGAGACTGTCGCTGTTCTCCCATTGACATGCCACCAAATGTCAGATTTAAGTGGTGCGGTTTCCACCGTGGAACCAGGGGGAGAACATGCTTCCCTCTGAGGTCTATAATTAAATACCCCAGAAGACAGGATCAAAATTCAAAATGACCTGAATAGATTAGAAAGCTGGGCCAAAATTAACAAAATGAATTTCAGCGGGGAGAAATGTAAGGTACTACACTTTGGGCAAAAAAAAACATGAAGTGCATAGATATAAGATGGGGAACACTTGGCTTAAGGAGACTTCTATGTGTGAAAGGGATCTAGGAGTCCTAGTAGACCACAAGTTGAACATGAGTCAACAGTGTGATGCGGCAGCTAAAAAGGCCAATGCAATTCTAGGCTGTATCAATAGAAGTATAGTGTCTAGATCAAGGGAAGAAATAGTGTCACTTTATTCTGATTTGGTCAGGCCTCACCTGGAATAATCCTGTGTCCATTTCTGGGTCCACTGCAAAAAGGATGTGGACAAGCTGGAGCATATCCAGAGGAGGGCAATCAAAATGGTGAACCACCAAGCTCTATGAGGGAGCTGAGGAAGAGCAGATTGAGAGGTGATATGGTAGCCCTATTTAAGTATTTGAAGGGATGTCATATTGAGGATGGAGCAAGTTTGTTTTCTGCTGTTCCAGTGACTAGGACACAATGGAGCAATGGATTCAAACTACAGGAAAAGAGATTCCATCTAAACATTAGGAGGAACTTCCTGACAGTAAGAGCTATTCAGCAGTGGAAGATGCTCCCTTGGAGTTTGGTGGAATCTCCTTCTTTAGAGGTTTTTAAACAGAAGCTGGACAGCCATCTGTTGGGGATGCTTTGATTGCCTAACTGGGGTACTCAGATCCTAGGTCTTGGTCCTAACTCTCCAGATCTTTGCACAAGGGAGGAATCTCAGGGAGAGAGTGCTGTCTGTGCACTGCTGGCCCCAAATGATTCAGTGAAATGGTTGGCCAAAAATAAAATGTCTTTCTAAATAGAAAAAAATCTGATAATGGGCTTCACTGAATCCCATAGCACAGCTTTAACCAGAGTGAGATTTGAGCAGTTATATTTCATGGTCAAATACGGACACTTCCACCAAACGCCAAATATCAAGAGAACATGTCTTTGTGGAGCATCTGAAATAAATTATTATTATTATTATTATTATTATTATTATTATTATTATTATTATTATTATTATTTGTACCCCGCCCCTCTGTCAAACAATCGGGGCAGCTCACAGCAGTTAAAACTCCATACAATATTAAAATACAATCCACGATCCCACAGCCCTCCCACCTCTTAAAAAAGAATTAAACTAGTAAAAAAAGAATTAAACTAGTAAAGATATTGAGCATGTCTGATTTAACTGCCAACTATTATGCCACAGTAAAGGTCCAATACCTACCTACAGACAATACTGGATAGAACTATATACTGGGACCATAACAAATGGCTATCTCCTTTCCTTCAAGGTACAAATACGCACATAGTCATTAGAAATTCCTAATTCATAGGCAGGGCTGTTCAACTGAGAACACATTTTATTGAACCCATTGAGTTGCATGTAAAGAGAATGGATTTATTTAAACATATTGCTTTTATATTTTATCATCTTTTAGTTTATTGTAAGACAACAGTTTGCAACTATTAATTTGTATGTTATCTTATTTTAGTCAAATTTATCTTATCCCATTGTATGTCATATACTGTGTTTTCTCACATTTTACCATGTCTGATGTTAACTGTTTTCATTTGGTCGATTGACTAATCAAAAAACTTTTTAACTAACTAAAGGCTACTTCCAAGTAGATGATATAAACTCTCTTGTGTTATAATATAGATGGGTTATACAGTCAAAGGTGAAATGTAGAGATTTGCTGGGCCCATAACCTTTGTCAGTGTGTGGATGATGGGTGTTGCAGTAATGCTCTATGACACCCAGCAGAATCTGCAGGACATCTTAGTAGTCTACCTGTCCCCTTCCTTACAAAGCTACCAGCCGAGTGAAAACTAACAAAATGAATTTCAACAGGGATAAATGTAGTACAGTAAATGTACAGTAGTACATTTAGGGAGGAAAAACAAAATGCACCAATGTAAGATGGGTGGTAACCTGACTTGATAATAGTAGAATAGACCCTTGGTATCCACTGGGATTTGTTTCCAGTACCCTTCATGGATACCAAAATTGTGGGTATGTAATGGCATAGTAAACTTATGCCCCTTATATAAAATGGCAAAAATCAAGGTTCACTTTTTGGGATTTTTTAAAAAATATATTTTCAAGCCATTGATGGTTGAATCCATGGATAAAGAATCTGTGAGTAAAGAGGTCTGACTATATATGAAAAAGGATCTGGGGGTCTTAGTAGATCACAAGTTAAACGTGAGTCAAAAGTGTGATGCTGCAGCCAAAATAGCCAATGCAATTCTAGGATGTAGCAACAGGAGTACAGTGTCCAGATCAAGGGAAATAATTGTACCACTCTGTCTAGCTTTGGTCATATCTGGAGAACCATGTCCATTTCTGAGCACCACAGTTCAAGAAGGATATTGACAAGCTGGGATATATCTAGAGAAAGGCAACCAAGATGGTAACTGGTGTGAAAGCCAAGCTTTTCATGAAGAACAACTGAAGGAGCTGGATATGTTTACCATGGAGAAGAAAAGACTGAAAGATGATATGATATTTAAATATGATTTAAATAACAGAAGTGATGGAGTGTGGAAGATGAAGCCAGCTTGTTTCCTGCTGCTCCAGAGACAAGAACACAAAGCAATGGATTCAAGTTATGAGAAAAGAGATTCCATGGAAAATGTAGGAAGAGCCTTGTGATGGTAAGAGTTATTCGACATGGGAAAAGACTACCTCAAAAGACAATGGACTTCTCTTCTTTGGAGGTTTTTAAACAGAGATTGGGTGGCTTCCTCTTAGGATTGCATTAGTTATGTGTTCTGGTACAGCAAAGGGCTAGACTAGATGACCCTTGGGGGTCCCTTCCGGCTCTAAAATCCTATACAAAACCATGTTGAATAAATCTGCGTAGCTCCTTTTTGTGGGAGGAAAAAGAGGGGAATCTAAGGAGTGCATCAAATAATAAGGCTTCAAATGACTTTGCCAGTAATGACAGTGTTCATTTTTAGGAAAGTACTTCTTGTCAATAGTGGTCCGGTAATCATACTTTTCACTAAGGGGGAAAATAAGAGAGATACAAAGACACACACCCAAGAGAACAAATTGTCTCGCATAATATTTAAAATCTTAACGCTAAAAGGAAGCCAGCAAGGACAACAAGTTGAACCTTTGCTCCGCACATAGCAAGGTTATTGCTGTTGTTGTTGGGTGCCTTCAAGTTGTTTCTGACTCATGCTGACCCTAAGGCAAACCTATCAAGGGATTTGTTCAAAGAAGGTTTGCCATTGCCGTCCCCTGAGGCTGAGAGAGTGTGACCTGCTCATGGACACCCGATGGGTTTCCATGGCCGAGAAGGGATTCAAACCCTGGTCAGTCTGGATTGTCATCATTGGAGTTTTTTGACCCCTAAGAAACACATATTTTGGCCATTTTTAGGAAATATTTCCAAATGTTCTTTCCAACTATTATAATCTGATGCTCAAAACACTATGCCATGCTGAATCTTCCTAGCAGGGAACCTTGGTTTACATTTTCTTGGACTGATGCTCAGATGCATGCCTTACCTTCCTTAAAATCCCATAGAGTGGGAAGTTGGCTTTCACCCCTTTGTCTTTCTACCACCCTCACCATGGAGGCTGGTGGGTCCATGTCAGTGGGACAGAGAATCCACTCCGGCTTTTCCTCTCAAATTTAAAGGAACAACCCAAGGTGAAGAACCTTCTTCTCCCATTAGGTTCAACAAGCCCTTCCAAAGGCCATGAAATTTCAGACTGAAACCAGGGGTGGATGTATTGACATAGCTTTGGAAAGAATACAGTGGGACCTCCACATTTGCTGGGGTTAGGGACACAAGACCATGAACCACAAATGTTAAAAAACCACTATGAGACAACACCTCTCTAGGAATCTCTAGGTCCTCCAGATCAACTCTGTGGTCAACATCTACTAGAAGTTGACCATCGAATCACACTGGAGGACTGACAAATGGCTAGAGAAATGTTTTCTCTAGTTTTCTTTCGTGATCTCCAGGTCCTCCGGAGCAACTCTATGGTCAGCTTTCAGCAGAGTTGCACTGGAGGACCTAGAGATTCCTAGAGAGAACGTATTAATCAAATCCACAAATAATCAAATCCGCAAAAGTCAAAGCCACAGATGTGGAGAGTGAACTGTATTTGGAAATATTTCCCAAAAATGGCCCCCAAAATTGTGTTTCTTGAGGAAGACGGATGAAAATCTTCACAATTGTGGATTTATGCTGCAGTAAATTTAATAATAATAATAATAATAATAAAATTTATTTATATCCCGCTTATTGACAGACAATCTAACCAGCTTACAATAAAACCCGTATAACATATTTCAAGAGAAAGAACCAACCCACCCCCTTAAAACAGTATTAAATGATTCATAGTTAAAATAGCAATAAGATAAAATTAAACTTATGCATGGGTTTTTCTGCAGTAAAAAAAAAAAAATGCAACCACTGGCTTCAGAAATGATTTGGAGAGAGACCGAGACACTGAGCATCAGACAATTATGTCCAGATGTATATTTCTGTAAGAAAACATACATAGGCATAAGACACCAATGGGATTCTGGCCATCTTCATCACTGCTGTCATAGCATCCTCACCATCACTATCACTGTTCTTATTTAAAAGTTGTTGCTTTATGTTTTCAGATCTACTGTTGTGGACGGCGGCTTCCATATCAATGCAATGGAGATTCCAGTTTTTAGTTTGAAGTTTCAACAAGCTTTTGAAGATGTTGAACCCAATGTTGTTGTTATTATTATTGTTGTTGTTGTTGTTTGTCATCCAATCAATTTTGACTTCTGGTGAGAGATCTCCAAGTTCCAACAATCCTAGTCATTTCCTGCCCTGCTCAGGTTTTGCAAACTCAGGGCCATGGCTTCCTTGATTGATTCAAGCCACCTATAATGTGCTCTCCCTCTTTTGTTACTGCCTTCCACTTTACCAAGCATGATCCTCTTTTTTACGGAGTCACATCCTCTCGTGGTACGTCCAAAGTACAACCGTCTCAATTCAGTCATCTTGGGTTCCAGGGAGAGTTCCAGATTGATTTGCTCTTGGATCTATTCATTTGTCTTTTTATCAGTCTGGCATCCATAAGAACCAGCATGGTGTAGTGGTTTGAGTGCTGGACCACAACTCTGAAAATTAGGGTTTGATATCCCGCTTGGTCATGGAAGCCCAATGGGTGACCTTGGGTGAATCACAGACTCTCAGCCCCAGAAAACCCTATGATGGAGACTCAGCATGGCATAGTATTTTGAGTATTGGACTATGGTTCCCAGCCTGGCCATAAAACCCACTGAGTGACCTTGGGCAAGTCACACATTCTCAACCTCAGGGGAAGGCAATGGCACACCTCTTCTGAATAAATCTTGGCAAGAAAACCTTACCACCCTGAACCCACTGATCAACACAGCCACTTGTCAAGAATAGCAGTCATCTTGAGGCCTCAGTAGCAGATCCATGGAGGAAACCTGTTAGTAAAAGACAGTTAAAACAACACTTCTGATAAAAGCAAAAAGCAAAGCAAAGCAGCTTCATTTATATACTGCTTCATACCGCACTATGCAGCGTCTTGCAACTGTAAGAACTCATCTGTAGTAACCCACCTTGAATCCCATTGTGGGAGAAAGGCGAGATATAGATTCTTGAAATAAATAAATAAATAAATAAATAATCTGCTAAAGTAGTGCTTCTTAGGCTGTCTGATGTGGAGGACCAGTGATTATTTATTTCCAATGTGCCAAGGACCAGCGCCATATCTATGCCCATTGGGCAGGAGTGTTTCTTCCTTTTCTGAAATATCACAAAGGGATTCAGTGGCTAGCTAAGGATGCGTTTCTCTGCTGCAGACCACCTTCTGCACCATTTACCACCAATGACGCTTATTTTATAGCTGTGATGTGTGTCCGCATTTGGTACAAAAATTTTGGGGAAGAATTGCAGCCAGTTCCAGATCAGAACAGGGACAGAGAGATCACACAATGAAACTGTGCTTGGCTCAATGGATATGCAAAGTGCAGGACTTAGAAGAACATATTTCCACTGTGAGCTGCATGACGAAACAGTAAACGCTTATTCAGCATAGCAGAACACAATGTTCATTACTGATTTTGGCAACGGGACAGAGCACGTAAAGGAAAATTAATGACACTTCTATGGCTTATTAAACAAACTGTTTCTGTTGAAGTGCCACAGAGGAAAACACAATTTAAAAATGAGGTGGCACTTGATCTCTTCCCGTAAAGTCAAATGTGTCTCTAATGATGTTTAATACCATCTTTATCGCAGATAACAATCAATTACAGAAAGAGGTATGGGTAGCAATAGCAATAGAAGTACATTTCTATATCAGTGCACTTAAGCATCCCCAAACAATTGACAATGTGTAAGCCAATTGCCCCCAACAACCTGGGTACTCATTTTAGTGACCTACGTAAGGAAGCCAGCCTGAGTCGATCCTGAGACCCTGGCTGGTACTGAACTCACAACCTTGTGGTTTGTGAATGAGTGTCTGCAGTACTAGCATTTAACCATTGCACCACCAGGGTAAGAGAGAAATGGTTCCCATGTCAGTAGGGAAATAAATCCATTCCAGATCTTAGTCCAAGGTTTAAAGGCACTTCCCAAGACGCTGAGCTTATTTGGCAGTGATAAGGTTCAGCTAACCAGACTTTGAAAGTTGGACTGTGAAGAAAGCTGATAGTAAGAGAATCAACTGATTTGAAGTGGGGTGTCGGAATAGATCGGGGTAGGCAACCTTTCCCCTTTAAGGGCCGAGGGACTTCAGCTCCCAGAATCCCAGGAGCTATTGGCCAACATGGGACTATTGGCCAACATGGCTGAGGCTTCTGGGAGCTGAAGTCCCTCGGCCCTTAAAGGGGAAAGGTTGCCCCTGGAATAGAGCTCTGTGTCGTTGCTTTGTGCCTTCAGGTTGTTTCTGACATATGGTAACCCTAAGCTGTAACCTTGTTATTATTGTTGTTGTGTTTTCAAGTCATTTTTGGCAACCCTAAGGCAACCCGATCATGTTGGATATCAAGAGGTTGGATTGGATGGCCCCTGAGGTCTCTTCCAACTCTATGATTCTATATAACATGCAATTAATATGAACTCCCTGAACTTTTTCTACATTCCCAGCTCCCCAAACCCAATTCAGATCTCATCCTCTGTTCCTAACAGCCCTATTTCTAACCGGCCCTAACTAACCCATTTACATATAACCCTATAGGATGGATCCCTTCCTCTACAGCCTCCCCTTCATAGCAGTCTATGAGCTGTGATTGTCTAATTCATTGCAGGCTTGCCTGCCTTCTTGCTTTACAGTTATCTACAGAAACGTACAAATCAATCAGTCTTATTTTTGATGGTCTCATTTCTCTACATGTTTATTTGTGCATCTGCGCTGTTCAGCTTCTCCATTTATCTACTAAAAAAATTAAAGCCCCAGAAAATGCTCCTTGGAATAAAATTTGAATATGTACCTTTTGAATACATTTTCTTCCAGAATACATTTCTACTTCTCTCTTAACGTGCACATTTTGAATTGCAAGGAGGTATATATATATATATATATATATATATATATATATATATATATATGAGTTAAGAACTCTGCTTTCTCAACAATAGTCTGGGAGGTGCTGATCCGATCAGTTCTTCTTGAAATTTGCAAAGATGGAATTCCTCAAGCATCTATGCCCTCCAATGAATTAGGGGGAAATGTCTCAAGATTGTGAAGATTGTCTACCTGTCCTCCTATTGCCACCAAATGTGGAGACCTCTTCCTGTCCCAAGCTATGGTTTCCAATATGGGGACCTTCTAGATGTTCCTGTGTGAGACTTTATTAATCTAATCTCCCCATTGGACACCACTGCCCTTGAACCACTGCTGCCATTTCAGACATCGCATGCCTGAACTCAAGCATCCCATAGGTAGCGTTCTTGAAGGGTGAAGGGGGAAACAGGGAGATAAGCTAGCTCCTTCCCATAAAACATATCCAGGGTTAGCCATGTTGGCCATGTAGCAAAATACAGTTATCATCCAATATTCACAAAACAGTGATACCTTTATCGGGCCAACCAAAAATGCACAATATACGTGTTGCAACCTTTTGAAGCTCCACTGGCTTCTTCTTCAGCCAAAGGTGTTAAAAACAATACAGGAGAAAGAAAGAAAGAAAGAAAGAAAGAAAGAAAGAAAGAAAGAAAGAAAGAAAAAAAGAAAAACAAATGGACAATGTTAGTCATAGCCCTGTATTTTGGTCAAGAGCAGGGATCCCTGGACTTTTTGATCCAGGGGCTGGTTCGCTGGCCCCCAAATCTTCTGAGGGGGGCGGAGGCACGTGCACATGCGCACGATTCCGGGCACCATTTTGGTACACAAAATAGTGCACTAGTAGTGTGCATGCGCGCGTGATACCGGGTGCCATTTTGTGTTCCAAAATGGCACCCAGAGTTGTGCGCATGCACGCGCAATGCATGGCACATGCGTATGACTCTGGACGCCATTTTGGAAGACAAAATGGCATCTGGTGGCAACGGTGGTGGCAGCGGCAGTGGCAGAACTGGCCGCAGGCCAGTAGGAAGGCATTGACGGGCCAGGGCCGGCCTGCGGGCTGTAGTTTGGGGACCCATGGTCAAGAGGTTGTGTTTGTTGCCTTCAGTTCAGATGGTATGGAAGGGGCTTCGTGCAGAGTGAGGGCCCTTGTCCTTCTGGCCATGTGGGTGCTGGGAGATTCAGATTAGGAAATAAACTTTAAATCCCATTAGCAAGACAAAAAGATTGAGATCCAGTTTGTCTGGAATCCTTTGTGGGGCTACAAGCCCCTTTGTTAGGAAAAGAACACTGGATATCTCAGGAAGCCTCCATGCGTTTCCATCAGCAAAACTTTTAGGTGTTGTACATGTAAAACATGCCAATGCAGCCCCAATTTAAAAGGGATTTTTAAATATATACTTTTAAAGACACCTCAAATAGTGTAATCTCAGTAGCTCCCTCCATGTAAACCAATGACTAGAAATCAGGACCCTGGACAGAGACCCTGGAAACCAGATCCAATGTTAGCTCTATCTGCTGGCTTAAATCTACAGTCAGTCCTCCACATTTGCAGCTTTGACTTTTGAAGATTTGATTCTTTGCAGTTTTGATTAATATCTTCTCTCTAGGAATCTCTAGATCTTTTGGTGCAACTCTGCCAGAAGTTGACCATAGAGTTGTGCTGCAGAATCTGTTCCTAGGACATTATCAC
>CM034708.1:5206836-5238346 GCA_020142125.1 Phrynosoma platyrhinos
TCCCTAAGCACTTGGAAAGGAATGTCTTGATCACTGAGAGTCAACAAACAATTTCATTGACCAAAAGATAGCCCAACCTGCTTATCTCTGATTCTGCTGCTGTTATTGTTTGTTTGTGTTATCATTTTAGTGTGTTTTAAATTGTCAGCTGTTTAATGATATTTTAAAGGGGGTGGGATTGTGGGATATGGAATGTATATTTTAATGTTGTAAGCTGCCACGGTTGCATTACGCAGAGGCGGGATAATAATAATATATTTTTTTAAAGGGGGCTTCTCAAAAACAAGTTATGCCAGAGTGATTCTCTTTCTCTCCCCCCCCCACCTCTTTTTGGTGGGGGGATACAGTCACAAGCTTGGTTGATGAAGAGAATGCTGTGGAAGTAGCATATCTTGATTTCAATAAGGCCTTTGAGAAGGTCCCCCGTGATATTCCTGCAAACATGCTAGTAAAATGTGGGCTAGACAATGCAACTGTCAGGTGAATTTTTAATTAGTTGACCGAGCGAACCCAAAGGTACTCAACAATGGCTTTTCCCCATCCTTGAGAAAGGTGATTAGCAACGTGTTTAAAGTTCTTACTAAGATGTGTTATGATAGCCACATTTAAATATTTTAAAAGATATCATACTGAGGAGGGACCAGGCTTGTTTTTTTGCAGCTCCAGGGACTAGGACATGGAGTAATGGATTCAAGCTACAGGAAAAGGGATTCCCCCAAAACATTAAGAACTTCTTGACTGTGAGAACTGTTTGATAGTAGAACATGCTGCCTCCAAGAGTAGTGGAGGTTTTTAAACAGACGTTTGGAGCTTTTAAAATAGAGGTTAGATGGCCATCTTTTAGGAGTGTTTTGATTGTGTCTTCCTGTGTGGCAAGGGGTTGGATTGGATAGCCCTGTAGTCCTGCATGGCAGGGAGTTGGATGAGGTGACCCTTGAGGTCCCTTCCAGCTTTAAGATTCTATTGTTCTTATTGTACTGTTTCAACACCATAAAATGCAGCTTCTAGGTAATTTTTACTTGCTACAGACCTTAATTGTTTCTGAGTATTTCACAGAATCCTAGAGTTGAAAGAGACCTCAAGGGTCACCTCATCCAACCCCCTGCCATGCAGGAATACACAACTACAACACTCCTGAAATATGCCCAACCAAAAAAAATGAAGAGTCCACCACCATCTAAGGCAATCTCCCTCGAATAAGGTTAGATTTAGTTTAAAAGTTTGGTATTGTATATATTTCATCTTCCCTCTCCCATTTCCGTTTTTTCCCATGGCCTCTCAGCCTGCCTTGGATAGGTAGTGAAAAAACTGTTTCTTAGGCACCTCATAATGTTTTTATTGCTCTGAAGCTGGGTTTTTTGTATAACCACTTGAATAAAACATCCATGTGAAGAGGAAAAGCCTGTTTAAAGCTCTTGTTCAGTACAGATTTCTTACTAATAAACACTGTTTAAAAAACACAGGGAGACGTGATAGTTTTTGTAATGTGTGACCCTCTAAAGGCTAATATCTGACTTCTCTCCCACCTCCTGAATTATCAAAGGCTGAAGAAGCAGAACGGGAAGAACGAAAAAAGCTTGAGCAGAAGCGAGAAGAGGAGAGGCGTAAAGAGGAAGAGAGACAGCGGCAGGAGGAAGAAAAAGAGGTGGGCTTCAGAGTGGGCCTAGAATAAAATAGAGAACCTTATGTTGTCTGCATTGCCCCAGAGGAAGTTTTGTGTGCTGCCATGTCAGTGGATAGTATCAATAGGGACACCCAATATTTTCTCACTTTTCCCACATTCACTGTCCTCACCCATCCATTCCTGTTTCTCCTTTTCTCTTTCTTTCTCACCCTCCTTCCCTTTCCCCTTCTCTCTCCAGTTATCTCCCTACTCTGCCCTGTATTCCAACACATATGCTTAAAAACCCCATTTGTAACATTGGAAGTCTTTTTGAAACCAAAGAGCTGTGCTAATGTGTGTGTGGGGGGGTATAGTTTTCAGGAGGGGGTTTTAGTTCACCTCTTGGGAAGTTTTTCTCTTTCTGTTCCCAGGAGGACCCACCTCCCTAAACAAAACCCCCGCTTGCTTCCCCTGTCTGCTGATCTGTCTTAAGTTGAGGGTAGCTAATCTACTCTCTCTGCTAATCTACTTTCTCCCTGCTTTGCGGTTAATTCATGCTCAGTAAGAGATCCTGGGGGCAGCTGCTGTTTTCCTTGCCTATTGTGGGTAGGTGCACACAGATACACTAGGATTTGCTAGCATAGAATCATGCTTTTCCCCAGATCAAACTTTATTGCCTTGTTTACTGCAGACATGCTACTGCAACTTTCCCAGTGCGAATGCTGCTAAAACCTTTCAGCTAGATATAGAGGAGGAAAAGTGGGGTCTGGTTAGATGTAAAAAGGCTTTGTAAAAAAGGAGCTTCACTGGGCTTTTACAGACTGCCAGAAATAATGCATCTTGAGTCCACTTTAACTGCCCTGGCTCAGTGCTAGGGAATCATGGGAATTGTAGTTTTTTTCTGAGACATTTAGCTTTCTCTGTCAGAGAGCTCTGGTGGCACAATAAACTACAGTTCCCATGATTCCCTAGCACTGAGCCCTGGCAGCTAAAGTGAATTCAAGCTGCATTATTTTTAGCAGTCTGTAAAAGCCCTTTGTTATTTGAGATGTGGCTGGTGATACAGTCTTGCAATTTCTGCTCACCTGTTTGTCAGTGGCAGGTATAACAATCACCTTGGGATGAAAATAGGTGCTGTTGTTAATGCCTGTAAATGACAATACATAGAGTTACTCTGCTTCCCGTCTATTTGCATACACACACCTGTTTCAGCTCCTACCCTTCCTCTGGTGTTCGGTTGATTTAAGATCAGAGGATTATTTTATTTATTTATTTTGAAGATCTATGCTCTGGGTTTTGATCAAACGGTTCTCAACGCAGCTTGTAACAGATGCAATAATACAAAAAGAAAGCCATGCACAGCATTCCCTTGGTTAGTGGAAAGGGCTAGTTGCCTGCTTGTTTTCAGTGTGGTAGTCTCAGGGCACTTGATGGTGGTGATGTGGGTTTTCTAGAAAACGTAGAAAATTTGCTGGAAATATTTCCAGTGTTCTAAATATTGTTATCTGATTTAAAACGTTGTTGTTGTTGATTGTCATCAAGCCAGCTTCTGACTTTTGGTGATCCTAGGAATGAGAGACCTCCAAGTCACCATGTTAACCCAGTGCTCAGGTCTTGCAAACTCAGGACCATAGCTTCCTTGATTGAATCAATCCACCTGTAGTGCAGTTTCAGTCTTTTCCTTCTGCCTTCTACCTTACCAAGAATTATTGTCTTTTCTAATGCATCCTGTCTTCTCATGACATGGCCAAAGTACGATAGTCTCAGTTTAGTCATTTTTGACTTTTTAGCTTAGTCATTTTGGCTCCTAGGGAGAGTTCAAGCTTGATTTCCTCTAGGACACATTTACTGGTTGTTTTGGCAGTCGGTAGAACTCTCCTCCACCACCACATTTCAAATGAGTTGATTCTCTTCCTGTCAATTTTCTTCACTGTCCAGCTTCCACACCCATCCATAGAAATCAGAAATGTTATAGTATGGACAGTCTTAACCTTGATATTCTATGATATATCTTCACACTTGAGAACCTTGTCTAGTTCTTCCATTGCTGCCCTTCCAAGTCCTAGTCTTCTTCTGATATCTTGATTACAGTCTCCATTTTGGCTAAAGACAGCCAAGGTAAAGAAGACCATTAACTATTTCAAGATCTTCACTATCTACTTTAAAGTTCCATAAATCTTCTCTGGTCAATAGTTTTGTTTTCTTAATGTTCAGCTACAACTTTGCTTTATCATTTTCTGCCTGGATTGCTGTTCAAATAACACATTGGGATGAGATGTTTGTGCATGATGTTCAGTGTTTGGGGTAAATCTACCATCAACCTAGCTTCACAAAGAAATGATTTGCCCATGATATGTGTCAAAGGGACACATATCATGTGCAAATCATTTCTTTGTGAAGCTATGTTGATGGTAGATAATCCTTCTTCCAACACTGATAGAACATGTTAGATAGTCCATTCCATAGACCTGTAGACTCCAAAGGAACTCTGAATGCTCTGCATTCTGATCAGGCTGAAGATTTATTTGAAACCTTGGTCTCTTCATGAGCCAGTGATGTAGGCTTTTCCAAAAAAAGTCAAATTAGAAAATTTGCTTTAAAAAAATTCAGTGCTCTAAATAATGTTACTTGATTTAACATTTATGCTTCAGAATGATATATCCAAACATATTCAAAGCTTTATGTGGAAATTATTTTATTGGAATATTTGTAACAGCATAACATATACTTCTTCTTTTTTTTTTTTTTTTTTAAGAACAAATGACTACAACTGGAAAAAAGCTACTTTTTAGGATACATATCTAACAAGAACCAATCAGTTAAGGATAATTTTATTTTTTTGGAACCCAAGCTGTCCTGCTGAATTGCATTTGGCTAGGGATTTTTTTGTTTTGTTTTGTTTTGTTTGGTCTGGTGTTTTTCTTTTGCCAGAGTTTTCACTGTAAATAGCAGAACTTTCTTTTTAGTTTTGATTTTGCTGTTCTGCCGCTGGGGTTATTCTTCTTAGAGTTCTGAAAGAAATCTCTGTCTCTTGTTCAAAACAAAAGGAAACACCTGGCTGCCATCCCAAACAAAGGCGGTTCTGGTTCCCTCTTTCTTTGTTAAGTTTCACAAAAGCCTCTAATGAACTATGGACTGTTTATAGTACAGAATCTCCAACTAGAAGAAGGTGAGGTAGTTAATGGGCATTGTAGAAGGGATTTTCAGCTTCTGTAATCCAAGAACAGAGACAGAAGATGTGGTGGTAGCAAAAAATGAGAATGTGCTAGAAGGGAGATCCTGGAAAAGCAGAGACAAATGGTAGCATCCAATTCCTGGGGAAGGAGATTTGTCCAATTAAAATCTCAAAAGCAAAGGATCTTTTATTTTAGGCTGCATCCTTACTGCAGAATTAATCCAGTTAGAGACTGCTTTGACTGCCATGGTGCAATGCTATAGAATTGTGGAGTTTGTAGTTTGTTGTAGCTCTAGACATCTCTGACAGAGAAGGCTAAATATCTCACCAAACTACAAATTCCAAAATTCCATAGCATTGAACCCTGGCAGATAAGGCAGTGTCAAACTGTATGAATTCTGCAGTACAAATGCAGCCTTCATTATAGTTACATTTAACCCCCCTAAAAGGGTGCTTCTCCCATGGATTTACAGTGTATAATTTAAAGGAAAGAAAAGGAAGGTGAAGAGTGTGATTGCACATATTAATAGAGTAATCATAATAACATTTACTCAGAAGTCAATCTTACTGTTTTCAGTGATGCTTGTTCCCTAGCAGAGCTTAGAAAAGTTAATTTTGGGACTGCTGGTTCTACCATCCCTCAGCTGGCATGGCTACTGATCAGTGCTGCATCTGCACTGCAGAAATAATTTAATTTGATACCACTTTAACTGCTATGGCTGAAAGCTATGGAATTCTGGGATTTGACCCATGCATTGACCTAGGGCAGTTCAAGCAGTGTCAGATTGCTTTAGATGCAGCCCATGCCAGTGAGGGATTCTGAGAGCTAAAGTTTTTTCCTCCCCTCGCAAGCCCTATTTCCTGGTAAATGCGTTCTGGCCTCAAGCTTAATTTTATAGGGAATTAGGATTATGGTTTGATTTTTAAAAAAGCCATGGAGAAGGTGGGCTTTAAAGAGACAAAGAGGTGGTATGATGACATTCTGGAAGACAATGACAAGCATAACAAGCAGCAAGATATTTGAAAAATGACATTTAAAGGAACAGAGATTATAAAACATCTGAAACTGATGGAAGACTGAAGGTCATGCATGGACTCAGGATATATTGAGATGCAGGGAAGACATTTGTGTGCTATTCCCATGGAAGGTACATTTAATACACAGTTGTCCCTCCCTGTTTGCAGACTTTAAGTCTGCAGTCTCACTTTGCGCGGGAAGGGACAAGGGCTATACTTTAAATGGCTGCATGCACCATTAGTTTAAATGGGGCTCGAATATTTGTGAGCCGCTATTTTCACGAGGGGTTCAGAACAGATTCTTAGTGCACTATGACTAGGATAGTGCCTAAATATCCTAAAGGCCCCAGATCCCATCTGATCTTTGAAGCTAAGCAGGATCAGCCCTGGTTAGTATTTAGAAGGGAGACTGATAATGAATACCAGGGGCTGCAAAGCTATATTTCAGAGGAAGGAATTGGCAAAACCACCTCTGAGTACTCCTTGCCTAAGAAAATCATATGAGATTCATGTGGTTGCCATAAGTCGACAGGCAACTTGAAGGCACATACACACACACACATGTGGATGAGAAGTTATATGGCAGCAGTACTCAGAGTAGTGGCTCCTGGACTAGTGTCAGTTCCCTCTCCACACACCAATTTCCATTGTGAGACCAAGATGGGAATCATGTTACCCTAGTGATGTTACCTGACCATCACTCCCAGCATTCCTCACCCTTGGCCATGCCATCTGGGGCTGCTGGGACTTCCAGTCTAATAATATATGGATTCCTGGGCAACAGGGAGGAAATTGCCCATAGTTTAGCAGGGGGGTTGCTAATGCCATTTTGCCCATCCTTATGTTTATTTTTACATCTCCACCTTCGCAACACTAGACCAGTATTTGGGTGCTCATGTGTGCATGTCTTTTAAAACATGTTGATGGGACTAGTGTTTTCCATTTTTAGGAGAACAGATGTAGCATGTTCGTGGTCATAATTTTAGGTGGGGTTCCAATTAAGTGCCCCCATTGCTTCTGGTATTTGAAACCATTTCTTTTTTAAATACCTCATTTCCTCTCAAAAGTCCCAGTGGTCCTGATAGATGCTCTCAGCTTGCAACTGCTCTTTGCTTCAGCACTGCACAGCCCTGGGAATTTCCCTCTTGCCCCTGGAGATGTTTTGGTGGAGGAAATGGTTTACCACAGGTATTTTATTAGCAAGAGAAAAAATATCTCACCTACTTTGGTTTGCAAGGAGCTTACGATGCAAACCTGCTGCTTTTTGCACAGCACTTTTTTCACCTTGCATACTTTCGCGATTTACAAGCCAACCCTATTTTAAATCAACAGTTTTAAACATTGCTTTAAGAAATTAAGGGAAAACTTCTTACAAATTCATTTATGCTCCCCACCTGCAAAAAAAAAATACAAATAAAATAAAAAAGAGAAACTTGTAAATTAGATCTTCTGCCTTAACTTGGATCCTGTGGTCTAAATCCTATTGGTAGTCACCACTTCAGTAGACCCATTGAATTAATGGTATTTGCCTATGTGTTGACTCATCACTCAACAAATCTATAGGATTCAGGTTATTGCAAGTATCCAAAACGTTTAAGATGTTTATGTATTTCTCTTGTCATTGTTTTCTTGCCACTTGCAGGGGATAGTGTTCAAAACTTTGGACACTTATTTGAAAGTTTGGACTAAAACCCAGAGCAGATTCACTGTCCTACTGACATGAAAGCCACCAGCCTCCAGTAATACACGTTTACAACATAGGCTGCATCTACACTGCAGAATTAATTCAGTTTGACACCACTTGAAACTGCCATGACTCAATTTTATGAAATTCTGCCATGTGTAGTTTTGTAAGATATTTAGTCTCTGTCAGAGAGTTTTGGTGCCACAAGAAACTACAAATCCCAGGATACCATAGGATGGAGCCATGACACTCAAAGCACTGTCAAACTGCATTTTACTTCCCCTATACCTATATCCTTGGGTTAGATCCCGACTTCGTAATACCTAGGGTAAACCTGCTAAGATCAGCAGGGCTTAAGTAAGTCAACTAACTTTGGTTCTGTTGGTTCAAGTGGATCTCCATTAAGTATGACTAATTCCACTCAGTGAAGAATATACCAGTTGCATTTAAATTGCTATAATCCTGGTGTTTTGTTTCACTTTTAAAAAAGATATTTGGACCGTTTCTACACTTCACCAATTAAGACTCCATTTGTTGTTGTTGTTGTTGTTGTGTGCCTTCAAGTCATTTCTGACTTATGGAGACTCTAAGGCCAATCTATCATGAGGTTTTCTTGGCAAGAGTTGTCCAGAGGAAGTTTGCCCTTGCCTTCCCCTGTGGCTGAGAAAGTGAGACTTGCCCAGGATCACCCAGTGGGTTTCATGGCTGAACTGGGAATAAACCCTGGTCTCCAGAGTCCATCTCTCAAACCACTATGCCACTCAAATCAACACTCAAACCACTATGCTCAAACCAGTCAACTCAAATCACTATGCCGTGCTGACTTTCAAGACTCCTTACCAAGCTTCATATTTATAGGAAAAAATGGACCAGTTTCAAAGTTTAGATAAACTTATATTTTGACCCAAATCCCTAGAGGTCTAGCTGTGCTGAGGATTAGGGTTGCTATTCTCCAAAAAGTAACTTTTAAAAGTTTAGAAATAAATAATTTGTCAATATTATGCAGAAAAGAAGAGCCAGCAAGGTGTAATGGTTTGATCATTGAATTATGACTCTGGAAATCAGGGTTCGAATCCCCACCCTGCCATGAAAACCCAGCCTCAGAGGGAGGAATTGGCAAAACCTCCTCTGAACAGATCTTGCCAAGAAAACCTTGTGATAGGCTGGCTGTAGGATCACCATAAATTGGAAATAATTTGAAGGCACACAACAACAACAGCAATGCAAAAAAAAGAGGATAACTTGCTTTTCAGTGATTCCCAAGGCTGGCCATAGAGTCTTCCACCACAACAGCTCTTTTTTAAAAATCTTTTTATTAAATAACAAAAGAAAGCAGAAAATAATGTGTGTGTGTACATATACATACATACATGTGTGTGTGTATTTTCAAAATACATAAATATATATAATATGTGTGCGTTAACAGTATACAACCAAGGGTGATACTACAGTATTTATATCATACGTCTTTCAAGTCCTTTGTTGTAAACTTCTACAAGTTATTAAATCACTTTTGACTTCGTTCCATTTCAGTGTTGGTTATTTTTTACATTTCAATTTCCCCTTCTTGTATTCTATTCTTATTGACTGTTACCCTGCACATCTATCATGAAATTTTCTAAATTTTTACCATTTGGTTTCTGAGTTAGATAATGAAAATCAACCTAATCCAGTATACATATAAACATATACATCTACCACATCACTTCTTTACCATCAAGAAGACAAAAACCTAGGTCCTCTTTTCTCTTTCCTTTCTGCAGCTCTGGCTGCGGACTAGTATACAAGGCAGTCCCACATCATTTTCAGTTTTCTTCCGTTCCACTTAGTATTTTTCTCTTGCTCTCTGTAGGAAAAGCTGCTTCCCTCTCTGTAGGTCTCTTCTTCTCCCCGCAACTCCCATCATCCCCCCTCTCTAACTGAGAGTATATTCTTTCAAAACATCTACATGTTTCTGTGCAGCTTCATTCCAGCTGCAGATAGATTTTCTGTTTAAGAACAAGGAGGTTTTCTTCATACATTGATTGAATAAGCTATATCAAAGAACTTTTTTATTCTCCTTGTTTTCTCTTTACCTTGCCATGGTTTTGTCTTAAAGCTGTTTAAATATATGAAACTAGACTGGGCTGAAGGGGAGCTGCTTCGAGCCAGAAACAAAAATCAGGGGTAGATTTCTTTGGGAAAAGGGATGACCGTGGCTCCTAACTTTTATAACCCCGGTTTTGAAAACAGGTGCTGTGCTGGAGTTGCCAGGGACGTTCTGGTAATATTTAACTTCCTGAAAATGGTCTGCAAGGACTCAGGCATATGGGGGGCAATGCCATTTATGCTACTAGCCCTTCTCAATTTTGTGAGGGGCATGCTACTCTTTGTTGGATGAGAAGATACTTTACATATGTTCAGAGCTCTTCTGTTTTATTCTTACTGCTTAGGAGAAATAGCTCTTTACCTATAAGCCTGAACACAATTTGAACCTGCTTGCTGATGTACGTAAATTGATTCTTTCTCTAAGGATCTAGCTAAAAAAAGAGACCTAAAATTATCTGTATCGTTCGTCACAACACTGCAGCAATGTATCTCTTAGTTTAATTGTACCAGTTAAGTCACATTAGGCTCACCGTAGGAAGCAAGATTGCAACTTTGTGGAGTTAAACTCCTCATCTTGCTTGCACCAGATTGTGGTCCAACCTGATCACAGAAAAAAGGATTTATTGGGGTGGGAAGGCAGGGACTTCCTACTGCCTGCAGCATGTCAGAAATGAACTTATGCAAATTGGCAAAACTTTTTACTGTATAAGAACCTGCATGCATGAAAGAGCTTTGCCTCCTTTTGATTAGCACATCTTAAGAAATAGAAGGGCTTGAAGGGACAGCTTGTGAACTGAACAGTGTGACCAGAGGTGCATCCCTATTGTTTGCCCCTTCTCCTGCCTAATTTAAGTACCATCCCCATGGCAAGGTAAGCAGAAAGTGAATTAACAATTTGGTGTACTAGACACTAAACCCTAGGAATGTGCCTTACACTGTAAGATCACTGATCCATATTGCTCACTATTATCTGTTCTAACAGCATTTTTCCAGGGTTTCCAGGCCCTCCTTCCTATTCCTACTTGAAGATGCCCACAATCAAACCTGAAACCTTCTGCATACAGAATATTGCCTCTGCCATTGTACTCTGCTTCCTCCAACTATTTGAGTACCTTTTTTTTTCTTTGAAGGGTAGTCTGGCCTGAATTTTAACTTGGCAGCTGCTGAAAATTGACAAAAAATATTCTTGTTTTCACCTTTAACATTGTTGATAGCTTCTTGGGGCTTTTAAAAATCATTTTATTACAGCGTCTGTTGATGAGATATATCCAAATGGCCGGATATGCATTGCAGAAATTATATAATACAGTTCTTACCGCCACTCTTCTTGCTTTCAGGAGGAAGAAAAGAAGAAGGCTAAAGAAGAGGAGGAACAGCGGGAATATGAGGAATATCTCAAGCTCAAAGAGAGCTTTGTGGTGGAAGAGGAAGGGCTGGATGAAGCTATGACAGAGGAGGAGGTAGCGTCTGCTACGCTGATAGGGGTGGGTGAATTGAGGGAGGGTTGCTCTAGGCCTGAAACAGAAGCTGGGGAAGTTGAGCCTGAGAACATTTATTTTCAGCTAAAATGGAACTGAAGATAAGTAGGTAAGAGAGAATGGTGCAGGGAAAGGGTTCAGAACAGTTTTAGGACTAGGAAGAAGCCTGGAACAATTAGACCAAAGGTTGTGGCATAGTGTTGGAAAAAAGAAGTGCTGTATTGCAAATCATCTACAAAACAGATCAATTATAGCAAGAGTGATTCTCAGCTAGGATGGGCATACCAGCCAGTTGGTCAATCAAATATAGTTAATTCTCATCATCTGACCAAGCTTAAAGTATCTCCACTGCAAAAATGGTAGCGTACTTTATTTATTTTGCTGTGGTATCATTTATTAGCAGAGGCAGAAGTGAGGGCAACTGTTTCCCTAGTCCTGCAGTGGTCAGGGACAACCTTAGCAGCCTAGTGTGTTCCACTTAGTTAAGATAATAACAGAATGCCAGTAATTTTCCACCTTTGGTCTGCCCAGTCATTTTGAACCAGCTTCCAGAAGCCCCAGTTAGTACAGGCAATGATCAGTGATTCTGGGTCCTGAAGTCCAAAACTTCTTAAGGACCAAAGATTGAAAAGCATTATGGTAGATATCTCCAAACATGGACACAACCAGACTTCAGTGGCTATTTTTTAGTTGGAATAAAGTGTCTTAAGGCCTGGAAAAGCCAGGTTACACTTATTATTATTGTGCAAAGGGATCTTACAGCACTTTTGACACTAACTCTGTGAAAGAGTTAGCATAAGCTTTCATAGACTTGATCTACTTCCTCAGATGCATGGAGGAAATAGACTACTGTATATACTCATGTATAAGTCTAGAAATTTAGTCAAAAATTGACCCAAAAAACTTGAGTCAACTTATTCATGGGTCATTAAAAGACAAGAATGTCATCTGCCTTGGAATCACTGAACCCAGCCTTTAGTATGAGCACAAACAGTTATTGCCTGCTGGAATTTTGTATGTTCTTTGGCATTAGTTTCCTTTGCTTTGTCCCTTACATCCTTTGTTAGACGCCCCCAAATTTTATCCTCGATTTATCTATGGGTCATATCAAAATCCATAATTTTGGTCCCAAAACTTGCCCTCGACTTATAGTCAAGTATATATGGTAGGTCTGCAAAAGCTAATGCTCCAACCTTGTTCCCAAAGTTCTCACCTTTGCATACTGATATTCCAGACTATGTCTCTGACTTCTGCTCCCATGAAAAGTTGTTGTTGTTGTTGTTAAACATAATGAGTTTAAAACAGATATAAAAATTAAACAAGTTTTTAAAACTATGTACCTCAGTATTTGCAATGCATTAATGAGGCATGGATCCTTATTGAACAGCCAAATTTTCACTTGGCGCTATGATGAAATGCGTGTTGGTGCCAATAAGGCCTCCAAGGGGAGAGCATTCCACTATTAGGGTAGCACAAGTGAGATGGCCCCCTCTCATGTCCCAACATAGTATATTGACCTCACTGATGGGACACAGAGAAGGGATCCCCAGCAGACCTAGTCTCCCTCAAGTATCGAGGTCCCAAGCCACATAGAAGACATTACTGAGGTTGTTCTGGTGATCCCACTCAGCTGATCCCACACAGATTTGTCATTGGTCTAAAATGGGGAAAAAACACAGGTACACATTTCTGAATTCCTTTTGGGGAAGATGTAGGAAAATAAATCTATTTTTAATGTCATTATCTCATAATCAAAGCTGTCTGATTTACTCTTTGTAACAAGCACAGATATCAAAGCTTCTGATGATGATCTTTTATTGCTAGCATGTCTTTAATGCTTTAATAATACATGACCATAACTTTCCACACACATTTCCCCACACACACACTGACCACAGCTTCTTTAACCTTGCTCTGAACCCAAGCTTCTGCTTTGGGTATATATTGGTCTACAAAGGTATTAGAAATGCCTTATGTTCAAAATTCAATACTCATACTCTGTGGGGCCTTAGTTGTTCTGTGGACACCTCTGCTGAATCATTGAACAAAAGGCATAATTTTAGCCAAGTTCTTTTTTATGTTGATCATTGCAGCTTGTTAATATTGCAGGCTAAATTTTGCCCTTGGGTGCAAGACAAGCAGAATGTACCAGAAGGCATGGTGTGAAATGGTTTCTTCAGTAAAAGAGTCATGAACGTGTGAAAACCTTCCAAGGTCACTTGATATAAAGTGCCATTTTGTTCTAAATCAAAATGCATTTGCTTCCCACCTTTTATTGCATGCTTATAACATCAAGTGGTGGTCCTTTTCTCATAGTATATTTACAGTTATTTTTTAAAAATCAATTTCATTAGAGGATGTGTGTTATCTTATTTGTCATTCCAAAAGTCCAGGAAACGTGAGCAGTTAACACTCAGATCCACACTGTTAGAAAAGGGAAGGGGTTTTGCATCTAAAAGGATGCCACAACCCTAAGTTTGAATACACTTTTTAAGTCTAGTATATTTTTCACATCTATGAGTCAGATCAGGGGCTGATTTCATGGCACATAGTATGGTTATGGCAGTGGGTGGAAAACTTTCTAAGCTAATTCAGAAAAAAAAATCTATGAGAAACTGATGGATGAGTGGTTGGATATTCTTCCAAAAGAGGAAAATATCCAGTTACTCTTAAGCAGTACTGGGAACTTTTAGTTGTAACCCGTGAAAGACAGAGTACAGTCGCCCCTCCGTTCTCGCAGACTTGAGGTCAGCAGTTTTGCATATTCATGGAGGGGTAACCTCCATTAAAATCCCCACAGGTGCTCGCTATAGATCTCCCACGAAAATGGAGGGCTGACTGTATACTTAAATGTGAGAACTTTCTTTTAACAATGTATGTTATTCTTTCTGTAGATTTACAAACAGAACAGAATCTTGTCATTTGCTTGATCATAATTGCAGAGTTAAATTTCTTGTACATCTTTCTCCTTTGAACTAATAACTGTTTCTTTTCCACTGCCCAGTCCCGTAGCTTTCTAACAGAACTTCTTGAATTCATCAAGGTATGTTACTCTCCCTTATTTTACTCTTTCTCTTAGATTTAATTTTAATGAAACAAATGCTCTTTTTTTTCTGGCGCTGCAGGTCTAGTGCTTAACAATCAAAGCACCTTGCTATAACTCCAAAGAATATAATAAGCAGCCGTCTAGCATAAGAAGCCTCTGTAGAGCAGATTGCGGATATTTACTCATCAGCTTGGCCACTGTAATGATGGCACTGTTGCAACAGCTCCACTGGTTGCCAGTCAGTTTCCGGGCACAATTTAGTGTGCTGGCTATGACCTTTAAAGCCCTATACGTCTTAGGTCCAGGTTATTTGAAAGACCATATTCTCCCTTATGATCCAGCCCATGCTCTGAGATCTGCTGGGGAGGCCCTTCTCTCTGTCCCACTTCCCTCATAAGTACATCTAGTGGGAATATAGAAACAGAGCCTTCTTGATGGCTGCTTCCAGGCTCTGGAACTCCCTTCTCAGACAAGTTAGACTGGCACCTACCCTAATTTCTTCTCTCAGACAAGCAAAGACTTTTCTATTCTGACAGGCATTGATAAGTAATTGTATAAGGCCCACCTTACACAATGTGCTGGATATTGCTAATTGTGGAGGTGGTGTGTGTGTTTTAATGATATATGTCTTAACCTGGTTGTTTAATTGTGTTTTAACTTTTGTATCGTGTGGATTGTAACAATTTTTGTTTTAAATTGTTGTAAGCAGATTTGAGTCCCAATATGAGGGAAAGGCAGGATATAACTGAATAAATAAATAAATGGTTTTAGGTATGGCACCTTCACTCACCTTTGTTCCCATGCAACAGAACTAGGATCAGCCTCTGTAGATTGCAAGCCCTTTGAGCTGAAAATGCAGCTGTAGAGTACATACTTGGTAATCCACACACACTGTTAGGTTTGCCAGATGAGGTCTTCTCAGTAGTGCATGCATGTGTGCTGGGAGGATCAAAAAAATGGAAATGGCAGAAATCTAAGACCATGTGTAGGGACTGCTGGCTTATGGGGAGATGTAGTGGGAAAGAGAATTAACAGATGTGTCCAGATATATATAACCTGTGTACAGTAATAGACTGTTTTTTGGTCAGCCTTCTTAATATGATATTAATATGATTAATATGATAACCATCTTTAAATACCTGAAGGGATGTCTTACAGAAGATGGTCTGAGCTTGTTTTCTGCTGGTCTTCGTGTTGCCAGAAGGTAAACTGAAGGTAGCTCTTGTACCTTTAATGATTGTGTAAAAGAGGGAATTTCAGCTTGGTACCTAGTTGCATGAAAAGCAATACTGGCTAAAATTCATTCTTCTACATAGCAATAAAATGTACAAGAACTATCTTCAATTTTCACTCTGGCAACTCTATAGTATCATAAAACTGGAAGAGACCTCAAGGGCTATCCAGTCCAACCCCCTGCCATGCAGAAAGTTACAAATGACTCTCAACAGATAGTCATCCAGCCTCTGCTTAAAAACCTTGAATGAAGGAGATTCCACCAATCTCTCAGGGAGCGTCTTCTACTGTTAAATAGCTCTTACTATCAGGAAGTTCTGTCAGGAAGGCCTTAAGAAATTAAAAAAAACTTAAAAAATAAATCCACGTTTTCATTGTTTGGCTTTTTGATCACAGAATCATAGTTGGAAGGGACCCCAAGGGCCACACAGTCCAACCCATTCTGCCATGCAGGAAAGCACAATCAAAGCACCCCAACAGATGGCCATCCAGCCTCTGTTTAAAAAGCTCCAAAGAAGGAGATGCCACCACACTCCGAGGGAGTATATTCCATTGTCAAACAACTCCTAATGTCAGGAAGCTCTTCCTGATGTCGAGGTGGAATCTCTTTTCCTGTAGTTTGACTCCATTGCTCCATGTCCTAGTCTCTGGAGCAGCAGAAAACAAACTTGCTCCTCCTTCCATATGCCACCATTTCATATATTTAAGCAGGGTTATCATGTCACCTCTTAACTTTCTCTTCCTCAGGCTAAACATAAACAGCTCCTTAAGCTACTACTCATAGGGCATGATTTCCAGACCTTTCATCATTTTAGTTGCTCTCCTATGGTGACACACTCAGCTTGTCAGTATCCCTCTTGAATTGTGGTGCCCAGAACTGAACACAGTTTTCCAGCTGTGTGTCCTCCCATTTCCCCATCACTTACAAAGGATTTCCCCATCACCTAAAACAGATTTCTTTCTCTCACAACCTTGTGGGGTTCCCTCTTCCTACAGAGCCTCCTGAGATTATATTGGCTATTTAGGGGTTTCACACTCTACAGGGGCTACAGGAATCGCTGGCTACTCTGCTAACTACTCTGCCTTCTCTTTCCAGGGGAGGCACTGTAGTTCTGCCTCCCATCTGCACTGCTTCCCTGAAGATGTTTGAGGACAGGTTAGGATGACATTACATCTGAATGTTGACTGGTGCTTTCATTGGACAGGGCATGGATACAGCACAGTGTAGGGATTGGCAGGTTGCTGTCTGCCTAGGTTTGCTGTTTCTCTTTCACCTTTGTCTTTTACCCTTGCTGCTCATTTTGTGGCTGAGGTTGCCAAGGCTGGCTGGTCCTTGTCCTGCCAAAGCTACTGTCTGGTGCATCAGAGCCATAGGACTGACCTGTCTTTATGTTTTTACCCTGTATCATTTTAAACGAAGATGTACTTGGAGAACTTTGGCAGTCCCAAGCTCTGAGAACTGGTTTTCATGGACTGGTTTCCATTTACTCAGTCCATAATACTCAGTTCTCTAGCTTGGCTGTATCTGACATCATAATTTGATAACTTGTGGGGTCAGGTTTTATCTGATGAAATGCTTATTGTGATGAGTTTTACTACAGCAGATATTCACTAGAGTTTGGTTCCAGGATCTCCCTGTGGATGCCAAAATCTGTGGATGCTCAAGTCCCATTATATACACTTGCATAGTAAAATGGTTTCCCTTTTATAAAATAGCAAAATCAAGTTTGCTTGTGGGATTATTTTTTAAAAATATATATTTTCAAGCAATGGGTGGTTGAATCCATAGATGCAGATTTGTAGATACAGAGGGCCAACTGTACTACTGTTATTGTTCCTGCTCCCACTTTATTTACGTATCTTCCATGTTTCCCCCTGCAACTGGGATTCAATGAAAACTTACAAAAATTAAAACATATACAGACAAAATATAGGTCAAAACATATAAAAGTTATTATAAAAATGCAATTCAGCTATTTATTGAATTAAAGCCATTTAAAACATATACATCACCCAAAGGATGCTCAGCAGTCAGTGGCTCCTCTTCATCCCGGAGAGAAGTGACACAGTGGGGTGTCACAAGGTTCTGGCCTGGGCCCAGGGCTATTCAACATCTTTATCAATGACACCAAATGCAGATGACACCAAATTAGGAGGAGTAGCTAATACTCCAGAGGAGAGGATCAAAATTCAGAATGACCTGACCAAAATGGTGAAAGGTCTGGAAACCATAAAGCCCTATGAAGAGAGACTTAGGGAACTGGGTATATTTAGCCTGGACAAGAGATGGTTAAGAGGTGGTAGGATAGCCCTGTTTAAATATTTGAAGGGATGTCATATTGAGGATGGAGCAAGCTTGTTATCTACTGCTCCAGAAACTGGGACATGGAGCAGTGGATTCAAACTACAGGAAAAGAGATTCCACCTCAACATCAGGAAGAACTTCCTGACAGTAGGAGCTGTTCGACAGCGGAATATACTCCCTTGGAGTGTGGTGGAATCTCTTTCTTTGGAAGTTTTTAAACAGAGTCTGAATGGCCATCTGTTGGGAGTGCTTTGATTGGATATTCCTGCATGAAAGGGGGTTGGATTGGATGACCCTTTAGGTCTGTTCCAACTATGATTCTATGATCAAAAAGCCAAACGATGAAAGCGTGGATTTATTTTTTAAGATTTTTTTTCATTTAAGGTATTCTTTCTGCTAGTATGTAAGTCAATTACAGTGGAGGTTTTTTAGCCAACTTTGTACCTAGGCTTGAGTATAGGTAGAAGTGCTTCATAAAGCAAAATGCACATAGGGAATAATCAGTAAACCCTATGAAATTTATGAGGTCTCCGTGAGTCAATTTCATGGTACATATACACATACATACCCAATAAAGGCATCACTGTTTTGTGGAATTGGGGTATTACTGTACCTTGCTATATGGTCAACATGCTTACACCTGGATATGTTTCCTGGATGTGAAGAAACAACAGCATAATTAAACTTGGTGAACTCACCTCCAAATGTAGACATTAGCTTGACAGACACCACAGTTCTCTGTCTTCCATATGATTTACACAAATTTAAATTCACACAACTTAAACTATAACCAAATGCCAACCTTTACTTTTTTCATAGTATCATATATGTTTTCCATTGTTCAAACCCCAGTTTTAATCTTACCTATCCAATGACCAGATTCCAGCTTCTCAAAGTCTTCTTTGAATTCATTCAAAACACATTTAGTTTAGTAATTTCTGCTTGGTGTTCCATTTTTCATAACCCTTCAGTCTTTCTAGAACTTTACTAATTGTTTTCCATGGTCTTGAATAATATATTCTGATCCATTGTGAAGGTGTACAAAGCTACTGGTTATTTCTTTAACAGGCATAATTTTAAAGCAATGCTTAAGAAGCACACTTTTGATCCCATTTCCACTTTAACGTGGAATATTTCATCGATTGCTCCCAATGCTCATCTTCCAGTACCTAGCCACATTTTCACTCTCCACCACATGGAGCATTAATCTCAGCCTTTGACATGTACAGCAGTTTGCTTCTCTCGCTTTATAGATTTTTCCAAGTTGTTAAATGTCTTTAAGCGCTCCATTTTAAAGTAATTTTCTTTGTACTCCACTGCTTTTTTTCCCCTTCCAGTGAAAGGCCACTGATGATGCTCAGGAAGAATCAGTTATAGGGGTGCAAGCAAGGTGGGCATAGCCAGATCCAATAATGGGTGCAGCCAGAGTATAGTTGCCACATTGGATACAGGATGGACCTCCTGTAATTTTAATCTTTAACAGATCTTGAAGCAGGATGAGATCCCATAAAACTCCCATCAAGTGGTATAAAAGTACCTGTCCTCCCTCACCTTGGAAACCCCAACTTTCTGCCATAACCGCACCTTCTCAGCTTGGCTTTTGTCTGGCCAGTGGAGAGCAGGGATACTCTTTGAGTCTCAGTTTATATCCCACTGCTGCCTATGCCAAATGTAGAGCTTCCAGCCTTTATCGCACCACTGTATACAATTGTTAGATTTTCCACTCGGGCAATCACACCAGTGCCTCCAACTGTGAGGATTCCTCTCAGGCAGTCCCACCATTGTGGCCAAATGTGGGAGTCTTCACTCCTAACCCACCAAATATGAAGGTTTTCCTATTGTTCACTGCAAACACTAAGTGTAAGGGCTTTCCATGATCCCCACCTCTTCTACACATAAGGACTTCCTCCTGTCCCACTTGTGTGACACCAACTGTGGGGGTTAATCTAAATACCCTCAAGATCTTTGTGAAGGTTTACACCACTTTTATCTCACAACAGGACTCCACCTTTTCACCTTCAGTGCTGCCACCACAAACACCTTGTGTGAAACTCAGCTCTCAGAATGATAGTGAGTCCAGAGGACTTTATTTGCAGAAGTAAAACATAAGAGAGCAGTGTGTGTGTGTGTGTATGTATGCATGCACACAAATCTGTAAAAATATGCCCAAAAGTTAAAATACAAACTGTCGGTATCTAACTATCTTGTGTGTATAAATAATTTGAAACACCACACTCTCTCTTCTCAAGCTGAATCAGACCCTTACCAATCATACAAACTCCTTTTTCTCCCTCCAACCCTAGTCTTACTCCAGACACCCCCTCAAACACATTTTATGCTTGCACTCTTCTCAAACCAGCAGCTAAACTGACTCTACTCCGTCTGCCATCCCATGCAAATCTAAACATTCCAGCAATCAGCATCCACTTCAACACTTGATTCTTTCCCTGCTCCCAAAAGCTACTTACCTCATATGCAATAAATCAAGCAACATTTTTATATATAATCTCATGACAACACAGACTCATCCTCCTCTATATCCTCCTTCCTGCCCTACCTTCCATCACCAAGGCAATAACCATGTTGGAAGAAGAGAACTATGGCTGAAAGTTGGGATTTAAAGGTGAGGGAGGACAGGGACCATCATCCCCCTGGTAGATCTTTATGATGGAGCTTTATGGTACCTCATCCTGATGGACAATCTGTCTGGGAATAAAGTTACAGGAGCCTTATCCTGGATGCACCCTGCCAACCCTAAGCCAGAGCCAAAAGTAAGTGGAGTGCTTCAGGTTTTCATTATGCTTTTTTTCCACTAGCCCCACAACCAACGTGAAATAAGGTTGAGGGCAGGGTGACCTCATGTCATAACTGCAAAGGAGAACAAGGAACTGCAGAATGTGGGACATTTAAGAAAAATGTAGGACATACAAAATAAAAACTAAAAACACTAATATAAATGTAAATTCATGCTTCTTAGTCATGCCCCAAATGGAAGACAATTTGAAATTCCTCATGGACAGAAGGCTAAAATATAGGACATGTCTTGGAAACGGTAATCTTGGTTGGGAGCCATAGGTTACCCAACCTAGATGCAAAAGGAAAAAAACAAAAGATAATGTCAAACAGTATAAACCAGAGATGGGAAAGTGTGGCCGTGGGGCTGCTCAAGCCCTCCACCTAGTTATTTCAGTAAGGCCCATTAACAAGAAATAACTGCCACCCTTTTTCTCATAAAAAGAGAGCGTGTTATCTCTCCTAAAATGTTCCAGGAAAGGCAGATCACCTTTTAAATAGGTTGCTTTAGCCAACCCTACACTGTTTAACATTAAAGTTTTGTGTGAATTTGTTTTCAAAGTGAAAAGTAGATTCCAGCCTCCTGGAAGCTACCAGACTTGTTAAAGTTGTGCATCCCCAATAAAACTGTAAATCAAATACTGACTGTTAATCATACTAGAAGCACGTAGCAGGCATCCATCTTAAAAATGAGTCTCAGTAGGACATTCCATAAATAATTAAGCACTGGCTTCCTGATTTCAGAGATTATTTGATGTCTGTCAATGACACCTTGAGAAGATGTCAGTTGAAACCAGTTTAATTAATCTTCATTAAAAAAAAAAGCTGTTCAACTTTCTTAGACTTCATTATTGCCTTTGTCTTGAGTTTTTTCCCCTAGTTGTTGTAAGCAGACACAGCGGAGCAGGCTGTATGCTTAAAAATACATTATTAACAAAATTAAGGAGACAACCCATTGAATCTTTGGACTAGCTGTTAACTGAAATATTTCTTTATACCATTCAAAATTGGGGTGTTCTTGGCAATGCCACTAGATATGGGGAAAATTTGCTTTCTTTTACATCAGAGGTGAGCAGACAAAGTGGCCTTTCCTGGTAGATTATCGAATTTCTTAAATTGGTGACAAGGATCCCCCCTTTTTAAAACAACTTTAGGGTTTCTGTCATCTGTGCCTCCCTAATTTAAGGTGTCAGGATCCCTGATCTCAGAGGTATATTTGTGCAGTGGAGTCCTGCAAATTCAGCTCACATTTGTCCCTGTGTGTGGCTAATAGGGTGCAATAGATAATTGGCTCATCTCACTTGTTGTTGTATGCCGTCAAGTCATTTTCTACTTATGGTGATCTTAAGGCAGCCCTATCATGGTGTTTTTGTGGCAATATTGAGGCTGAGAGCATATGATTTGACCCGGGGGGGGGAGGTCATGGCCAAGTTACGAATTGAAGCCTGTTCTCCAGAGTCACAGTCCAATACTCAAACCACTATACCATGCTGGCCAGTGTTTTGTAACCTGCCTTACTCCTAAACAAACATGTTGCCCTTGACTTTTGCTGATGAGCTTTGGTATTCTAGTCAAATGACAAAGTTGATGTTGCAAACACAAAACCCTGATTGTTCTGTAACCTCTGTCATAAATTAATTTGTTAATTTAATAAAATTAACGCGTAGACCAATGTGTATCAGTACAATTGACGTGTCAAAAATAAAGCCGCAAAAAGTGTACCTTTTGATAGCTCATTTCAATTCTCATCTCTTCCTTACAGAATGCCAAAGTGGTTCTCTTGGAAGACCTGGCTTCCCATCTGGGCATAAGGACACAGGTATGTGTTTGCAAGCCAGACCATAGGCAGAACAGTGCATCGTTGAATCATGAAGATGCTTCTGCTGACGGTATCACCAATACAATGCCCACAATTGAGCTGTCTCTCCCTATGGCTGAACGTTGATACACGTGTTGTGATGTGATCAGGACTGCATTTCCATTCTAGTGACATCTGATGCTGTATGCTGAGAAACATGTTACACAGTGACATCCCTTGCTAACAGTGGCATCACTGAAGGGCTTTTAATTGTGACAGGTGTACTTGACCTAGTGTTGCCTTTTGGGGAAAAGATCCCCTTATCACCCTTAAATTCTCTTGATGTGCAAACGAAATGCCCTTTTTTGTTTAGAATTCTCTTATTTTGTCCTATAGTGTTGATTTTATGGTATGCTTCCCCAGTCCATTTTGTGTTTAGTGCAATTCTGAAGGATTAAACCCCAACTCTTGACAGTTAAAGGGTAATGACTGGTAGATGAAGGGGCAGGGGGATTCAAAGCATGGGTTGTTCATACTTTGATTCCCCACCACTTCAGCACAAAATGATCAGAAGCTGCATACTGGCAGTAGGTGGGCAAAGGTTCAAAAATAGACTTTACAATAACTTAAAGTGCTTGGGAATTTCTCCCTTTCATTATCATTCATCCATAGTTGGTCTCTCTCTCATCCTGTTTCACCTCCTCTCATATATATGCTCCTGCTGCCTCCCATCCTCACTTCAAAACAGTCTATAGGATTAGCAGATCCTCAGTCATCCTCTGTATAGCCTCTGATATCCTGGCGGTTTCAAAGTGTCATTATAGCAATAGCAAGTATGTTTCTATACTGCTTATCAGTACACTTAAGCACTCCCTAAGCGGTTTACAATATGTAAGCTAATTGCCCCCTACAAACTGGGTACTCATTTTAGCGACCTACGGAAGGATGCCAGGCTGAGTGGACCTTGTAGCCCTGCCTGGGATCAAACTCACAATCTTGTACAGGCATTTAACCACTGTGCCACCAGGGCTCCATTATCAAAGGGAAATGGGATGATTTGGCAGAAGGAAAAAACATTTTAGGAAGAAGACAAGCAGCCTGCAATATGTAGAACCAAATGACACCATGCAATGTCTACAGCATTGCTATTCACACAGTGGTTGGGTTGCACCATACTATCCTGAGGATACTTAGTCCCATCGGATTTTGGAAACTAAGGGTGAGTTTGGTTAGTCTTTGGATAAGAGACCACAAGGGAGTACCAGGGATTTCCTGGTAAATCTAAGGAAGAATACCACCTGGAATTCAGAAGATTCTGCTAATCAGAATTGAAAAATTAGGCTCATTGGAACAAGGGTTTGATTCAGTATAAGGTAGCTTTTTGTACATGCATTTGTTACCTGCCCTCAAGTCAACATCAACTCATGGCAATATCTGTATGAGACATCTCCAAGCCCCCCTATCCTCCACTGCTTTGCTTGAGACCTGTAAATTCAGGCCCATGACTTCCCTGATTGAATCTGTTCATCTGGCGCGCAGTCTTCCTCTCTTCTACCTTTCCTAGCATTATTGTTTTTTCCAATGATTTATACCTTCGCATGATGTGACTAAAGTCCTCAATTTAATCATCTTGGCTTCCAGAGATAGATCAAACTTGATCTGTTCAAGAACCTGTTTTTTTTTGTTTTTTTTTTTTGTTTTTTTTTTTTTGTTTTGTTTTGTTTTGTTTTTTTGCATGCACTTGCTATCTCTTTAATTTCTTCTTGCTGTGGCACAAAGATGTGGAAGTGTAGATGTGTTTTAATACTGTAATATTTTAATTTTACTTGGTACTCACTTTTGTATGTTTTTAATTGTATTGTTCTTTTAAACTGTAAGCCGCTCTGAGTCCCAGTTTTAGGGAGAAGAAATAAACATCATCATCATCATTGACACAGAGAAAGGCTGGGAGTTGCACTTTCCATGGAGTATAGGTTGCCCACTGACTATCCTAGTGAAAGCAGATTATAGTGCTTTTTTGTACCAAGTGTTTTATGAAACGTGTGGATTGAAAAGATAGGGAAATACTATTTAAAAAACAACAACACCAAAACCACCTTCCAATGCAAATAGAAAATAGTTTGATTGCTGAGCTCAGTGCAAGACCACATGCTTTACCTTTCGAAGGTCCCTGGTCTAGTGTTGCAAGACTAGGTTAGGAAGGACTCTTGTCTGGAATAACAGAGAGCCTCTTCTATTTCTGTGTCAGTACAGACCAAATTAGACAACAGCATGGTGGCTAGGGGCCAATTTCCTCCAAGCCATCACCACCCCTGGTCACACACCCCCACAGCAAGCCCAAATATTTTTGTTTTCATCTGCAGTCTCTATCAGAATGGCATCACTTCCTGACACCATTTTAAGAGAAGCTGCAGAAGAAAACAAAAATATTTGGGGCTAGTATGGGGTTCTGAAATGCTTGTGGGGGCATTTCCACATGTTTTCAAGCATGTGGGAGGCTTTTTGTATAATTTGGATGCAAAAGTAGTAATTTAAAAGAAATATTTGAGGGCTTTTAAGGGGCCGGTGGGAGACTTCAAAGGTTCAAATGTAGCATCCAGGGACCACACAGTGCAAACCCATCACAGAGACAATAACTTAGCTAAATGGATCAGTCGTCTTGACTCTGTAACACAGCTTCCTGCGTTCATTTCTTGGCTGGCTTTTCTGCATTCTAAAGGCTCTCAAAAATAGAGACTGCATGGGTCTTTGTTAAAATGCTGGTGTGTTGTCTGAAAATGTGCCAGCGCACCTGGAAATGTGAAGTGTGTTGCTTACTTGATTTGTTTTCCTTCAACAGGATGCAATTAATAGAATACAAGACCTGATGGCAGATGGAACGTTAACAGGTAACAGTGAAAACATTGTGGGGTTTGGTCGCTTTGTTTAGATTAAAACAGATGTCTGACTCACAATATATGTGAAACACCTAAACATTTTCTTCTCATTTTTATTTTCAGTTTTACTCAGGTTACATTTCACTTTACAACAATGCAGTGTTGCAAACATCAGCCATTTGGGTACAAATATTGGCAGACAGAAAATCTGGTTGACAAAAATAACATGAGTTAAACTACTGTTCGTTGGTGTTGGACTAGGACACTGGGAGACCCGGGTTCAAATTCCCCGCTCAGCCATGGAAACCCACAGGGTGACCTTGGGCAAATCATTCACACAGACTCAGAGGAAGGCAAGACCAAACTTCCTCTGAAGCAGTCTTGCCAAGAAAATCCTGTGATAGTTTTGCCTTATCTATACACATACACTGGCTCTACACACACACACACACACATGAAATGCAATTCTCCCTATGCAGGATCCAATTGAATTGAATAGCAGTCAATTAAAAATGGAAGATTAAAATAATATAAAAACACAAATCGTAAAAAAAAAGAGAAAGAGAGAAAACACAACCCCACCACAAACCATTAGTATTACATAGATTTTAAACCAAAGAACTGTATTGCCTATGTGTTTGACATACAGAACACACAGTTTCAGCTCTTTGTAAATATTTGACTATATGCCCACTTCATAGTGGATGGTATTTATGATTAATGTAAAGGAATATGACGCAAGATGCTTTACATGAAATGTAAAGGAAATTACAAGCTATATGCTTAGACCATGAGCACTCCGTGTTACTCCCTAAGAGGAATGCATGTCTGTATATTTACTCTTTTGTCCATTTTAACGAAAAAGCCTGAAAAATGAATAGAGTCTGCTCATTTTCCCATATAAATATCCTAAAAATTCAAGAATTCCAAGAGTACAATGTTGGATGAGGTCCCTGGAGGCCAGGTTCAAATCTCGCCTTGACCATGGAAGCCCACTGATTGACTTTGGGCAAGACACATTCTCTCAGCCTGTTCTCTCAGAGGAAGGCAAAGGCAAACATCCTCTGAAGATGTGTTGCCAAGAAAACCCCATGATAAGAGTTACCCTAACTCAAAAACAACTTGAAGGCACACACCAAATACAAATTGCATGTTGGGGAAAGAAAAACAGCAAGACATCTGCCCCCCTGGTACTTTTGTGAACTTTACACAATTAGAAACAGGATTTTGGACTCAAGTTGTCTCCATTTGCCTGATCCAGCAGTATTTTTCTTGCTAGGTTGTGAAATTTTAGTGTGTTTTGTCAAACCGGATCTCAGTGTATTCGTAAAGAATAAATAAGGAAAAAAATCAGTGTTACCTAATTCCATTTTTAGGTAATGAATCATTTGCATTTTAATCAATGAATTAATATTATGGGAGAGCATTCGTTCTTTCTCCCACATGTTTTGTTCTGGGTGACACAAGCTGCCACCACTGCTCACACTTGGATCCTGTCTCAGCTGGCAGTGATAGAGTGATGGAGGCAAACCTGCCAAGTGAGAGTAAAGGCCCTTCCACCGATTAATTAGCGGGGCATTTAAAATCACATTTAAAACCCTAATGGCACCAATTATTCAATTAAAGGTTGAAGGCCTAGTCTTCATATCTTACAACCGAGCCCAAACCTTAGAGGCAGACTGATTGGAAAGTTCTAATGAGGCAATTAAATGAAGTAACCACTAGCTGTGACGTTTAATTCCAGTTTGGCCCTTTTTCTCTAGGTGTAATCGATGACCGAGGCAAGTTCATCTACATCACGCCAGAGGAAATGACCGCTGTGGCTGAGTTCATTCGTCGGAGGGGACGTGTCTCCATTATGGAACTAGCTCAACACAGCAATTCTCTGATCAACCTAGAACCCGAGCCCAGAGCACTCACTAAGGGGGTGGCATGAGTTGTCTCTCTATCTGTTTTGGGGGCCAGGAATAAAAGTTTCATCATAAAAGGGGCAAAAAGTCTTCACGCCTGTTATAACACCAAAACAATAAATATTAAGTCAATAAATAAAATACTACCAACAAGAACAAGGGACTTCAGAAATGTTTTCTGGCTAAGATACTCTGTTTCCTGTGTGAATATACAGAAATGTTAAATATGCATTACTTAGAGGTAGCTAGAACTGTTTGGTCTTTATGCAAACAGGCTGCTGAATTAGAGACCTTTGCCCTGATCCAGCAGGGCTTTTCTTTTGCTTTTCTTAGTATTCCACAATACTAAGCTTAACTGAATATGTTTTTGTCACTTCCTAAAAAGGTCTTAAGTTGCATTTCACTACCACAAGAGGAATTTAAAACAGAACACAGACTTTGAAAAAAACCAAACCTCTGAAACAGAGGTGAACAACATATGTGGCCCTTCAGTTGGCACTGGTCTGCAATTTCCATTCTCCCTAGATAGTACAGTCAGTGAAGAATGATGGAAGTTGTAGCCCAACATAATCTGGAAGGCCAAGTTGCCCATACAGGTTCAGTCTCCCTTATCCGGAAATCCAAAATATTCCAAAAACCAAAACTTTTTTCATAGGTGGCTGAGATAGTGACACCTTTGCTTTCTGATGGCTCATTGTTCACAAACTTTGTTTCATGTACAACATGATTAAAAAACTATTGTGCATAAACCACCTTCAGGCTACATGTATAAGTTATAGATGAAACCTAAATTAATTTTGTGTTTAGACTTGGGTCCCATCTCCAAGATATTTTGTTATGTACATACAGCATATGCAAATACAAGTATTCCAATATCTAGATATTCTGGTCCCAAACATTTCAGATAAAAGAGACTGTACCTTTTATAAAACAATCATTAACATATATAAATACAAGCATATAATCCAGCATTAGAAATGCGAGCAGAGATGCTCATTAAATATTGAGATGGCTTTAGGTATAATTGCAAGCCTATGAATAACTATGTTTCACATCCCTTTGAAGAAATGACTAAAGCTAAGAGTCAAACACATCACCAGAAGTGTCTTCCTTAACATTAGTACTGTCTGGGATTTCAGCATGCTAAAAGCAGCCTATGCAGAAGTATTGTGGACTGTGACTGTATTCCCATCTTGTTTTAAGCACCTTATCCTACACAGATCCTACACAGATGGACCAGGAGTCAACCTGAAATGTTGATATTGCTAGGAGTGCCAACACATCTGATAGTCCTGATGAGAAATCTGTACTTAGGACAGAAGGCTACTGTTAGGATAAGGAGAAACAGAATGGCTCCCAATTGGAAAGGGGATCAGGCAAGGTTGCATTTTATTTCCCTATTTGTTCAACTTGTATGCAGAAAATATCATACAAAGAGCAAGTTTAGATTCAGAAAAAGAGATGGGAGGAAGGAGCATCACAATCTAAGAAATGCAAACAACACCATACTAGTGGGAAACGTCACAGACCTGGAGCAATTACTAAGGAAGGTAAAAGAAAGTGCAAAGGCAGGCTTACTGCTGAACATAAAGAAAACAAAAATAATGACCACAGATGAACTACATAAACTCAATCTAGACAATGAGGAAATTGAAATAAAGAGTTCCTGTACTTTGGATCAAACACTGATCAGAATGGAGACTCCAGTCAGGAAATAAGATAACTAGGAATAGGAAGGGAAGTTATGAAAGAAATACAAAAGATCCTAAAGAGCAAAGATACACAACTGAGCACTAAAGTTAGAATCATCCAAGCCATCGTATTCCCTATATCCTCATGTACGGATGTGAGAGGTGGACAGTGAAGAAAGCAGATAAGAAGAAATTCAGTTCATTTGATAGAATGTAGAGCTGGAAAAGAGCGGTGAGGGTGCCGTGGATGGCCAAAAAGACAAATAAATGGGTCCTAGAGCAGATCAAGCCAGAAACCTCCCTGGAAGAAGCCAAGATGATCAAATCGAGGCTGTCATACTTTGGCCATATCACAAGAAGGCAAGAATAATTGGAAAAGATGATAATGCTGGGAAAGACAGATCAATTCAAGGGCAGCTAACAACAAAATAAAGTGGCAATGGTAACTAATTTAGTGTATGTTTTCATGATTAGGCTTAACATGTTCATGAAACCACTTACTCATACCTTAGCTGTCTGAGGCTGCATCCGCACTGCAGAAATGATCCAGTTCAACACCACTTTAACCACCATGGTTCAATGCCTGGGAACTGTAGTTTTCTGAGACATTTAGCCTTCTCTGCCAGAGAGCCTCCAGTGCCATGTGTATAGTTTTTAGTATAAGGCCACTTTAACTACCATGGCTCAGTGCTTCTCAGGGAGAAGGGTAAATGTCTCACAAAATGGCAGTTCCCAGAATTCCATAGCACTGAGCCATGGCAGTGTTAGACAGGATTATTTCAGCAGTGTGGATGCAACCTGAATTAATGTAGTATAAATTACTTTTGTACTTTAAACACAGTTTGCACCAAAGCTGAGGACAAAGGGGGGAAATGAGAGGAGGGGAGAAAAACTAGGATATTTTTACTGCAGCTGGAAAAGTGAAATAGCAGGGGATTAACTGGGATTCTCCCTGGCAAACTGGGATGGTTGGAGGGTATGCCATTACAGCTTCCATCCCTAAACCTCATCCCCTTTACTCAATATTTGTAAAGAACCTGCACTTGCAACATTGGATGTTGAATTAAAAACAGATCCAGGGTTTGCATTTTGAGTTGTTTTCATATTCTGTATCAAACCGAGCACTTCATAGTGAAGGAAGCAAGCATTTCTTAAGGTACAAATTGAACACCAGTATTTTCCTGTTCAGACATTGGACAAAATGACTTTGGCTGCATCCTCACTGCAGAAATATTCCAGTTTGACACCACTTGAACTGCCATGGTTCAGTGCTGTGGAATTCTGGGAACTGTAGTTTTATGAGACATTTAACTTTCTCTGTCAGAGAGCTCTGGTGCCCCAACAATCTACAAATCCTAGGACTACATAGCATGAGCCAGAGCTGTTAAAGTGGTGTCAAACTGGATTATTTCTGCAGTGCGGATGCAGCCTTTGTCAGTATACAAAGTCAGCATGGTTCATTTGTGATTTTTGAAAATGTGGTGGTAGATTTTTTTTATATAACAAGCCAGTCTGTTTTCACCAAACTCTCCCACCAGCAACCAAGAAAATACAAGTTGAATTTCCCTTATTCTGAAATCTGAAATACCACAGAATTCATAATTGTCTACATGGATGTCTAAGATAGTGACCCCTTTACTTTCTGATGGTTCATTGTACACAAACTTTGTTTCATGCACAAAATTATTCAAAATATCATATAGAATGACCCTAGCCTATGTGTATAAGGTGTATATGAAACATACGTGATTTTTGTGTTTAGATGTGGATCCCATCTCTAAGATATCTCTTTATTGTACGCATATTTATTTAGCCAGCATGGTGTAGCAGTCCGAGAATTGACTATTATATTTGGAGATCAAGGTTCGAGGTTCAAACCCTGCTAGAAGAATAAAAACCCACTGGGTGGCCTTGGGCAAGTCACTCTCTCTCAGCCTCAGAGGATAGCAATGGCAAACTCCCTCTGAAGAAACCTGCAAGAAAACCCTATGATAAGAAAGCCAGAGGGCCGCCATAAGTCAAAAACGACTTGAAGGCACACAACAACAACATTATTTATTACTTTATTTTATTTATTTATACCCCTCCTCCTTTCTCCCAATAATGGGACAGAAGGCAGCTAACACAATTTTCATAAGAACGTTTGCAAATACAAGTATTCCAAAATCCAAACGTAATAAATCCAGAATCCAAAGCACCCCTGGTCCCAAACATCTTGGATAAGGGAGACTCATCATGCATATATGTATTATTTTATGGCCATGACAGGCAACTGTGGCCCTCCAGATATGGTTGGATTGTATCTCCCATCGTCCCCAGCCGGCCTAGCCGAGGGTGACGAACTCTGAGAACAATCTCTAGCCCTCTTCTGGATTAACTGTGGGAAATATCGGCGCCAATGCCAACAGAACAGTTAAGGCTTCCATTATCGGTACTGCCCTGGCCCAGAGGTTCTCTGGCAGCAATGGCCGCCCCGCGCACATGCGCTCCTTCTTGCGTGGCGTTGGAGGGACAGGCGTAGCCAGTTATGTCTGCGAAGCGGCCCAAGGAGCCTAGCCGTGCGCCAGAGGCAAGTGGGGAGTAGGAATTGGGGCCGAAGAAAATGGCCGACTGAAGTGAACGGCTGAGGAACTAGAGTTAAGGCTTGTGTGTGAGGAGTAGGCCCCAAACGCCTGTTTTGGTGTTACGACAGGCCTGCAAAATGGAGGGTCATAAAAACTTGATTTAAAATACACACACACACACATGTATCTATATATGTATTATCAAACATGGGCCATTACTTCTTTATCCACTTTCAAATCCGAGTTAAA
>CM034708.1:5238446-5258717 GCA_020142125.1 Phrynosoma platyrhinos
AATAATAATAATAATAATAATAATAATAATAATAATAAATACAGTGGGACCCTGGTATCCGCTGGGGTTTGGTTCCAGGACCCTCCATGGATACCAAAATCTGTGGCTGGTCAAGTCCCATTAAACACAGTGGTGTAGTAAAAATTATGTCCCTTATATTAAATAGGAAATTTAAGATTTGCTTTTGGGAATGTCTATTATTAGTAGTATTAGCATTGGTATTATTTCTTATCCACCTCTCCCCACAGATCAAGGCAGAGAACAACAACAATTAACAGACAAACATCAGTTTAAAAGACATTAGTTAAAACTACAGTCCAGCATTCTGTTCACAAGTATATTTTGGGGCCAAAACATTGGCTGTTCCCCTTCAGATTAAAGTAAACCATATTAAATGGTAGCCATGCTTGTTTTGATAAACTCTCTCTCCCTGCCTTGCTAAAAATGGTGCATTAAATGCTTGAAGTATATGACACTGGTTCTGTGTTTACCGTCAACAAAAGTGTCTTGTAATTCAGTATTTAAAAATATATCAGGAAACACATTTCTATATTCCGAGCTATAGCTGTTTCATGTCTGCACCTGTAGAAGTCTACACATTAAAATGTCTATAGCAACAAGATATTTATTTATTTATTTATTTATTTATTTATTTATTTGAAAAATGGTGTTAAGATATTAGGTTAGATCTTGTTAAATCTGTTGCAGATATTTGCTGTTGAATTTTTCTCTGTTCTGGATGACTTCACGTGGCATCTTTTAAAACAACGAATCAAATGTTTCTATAAATGAAAATAAATAAATAAATAAATAAATAAATAAATAAATAAAAGGACAATTAAGATGCACAGATGTTTAAACAATGCACATTTAAAAATTCACAGTTCAAAAAGAAAAAAAAATTGAATAATCCTGCCGGAAGAGACTGGTCTTTAATGCTGTTTTATATTTGGATATTGTATTAAGCTGTCGAATGTCTTCCGGCAGGTCATTCCACAATCTTGGAGTGGCTGAAGAAGTATATTTTTAAAATATTTTTCAAACTATGGATGTTTGATTTTTTTTTAAAAAAGTCCCATTAAATACAATGGTGTAGTAAAATGGTGGCCTTGTATAACATCGCAAAAACAAGGTTTGCTTTTGGGAATTTATATCATCATCATCATCATCATCTTAAAACACATGTCAATTTAAAAGGACAAACAAGATGTACACATATTAAAACAATCTACATTTAAAATTAATCATTTTAACATTCGCAATTTAAAAATCATCTGGATAAGCCTGCCGGAAGAGACAAAAATAATGCTTTTTTGAATTTAGCATATTCAGCTGTTGAATATCTTCCTGCAGGTCATTCCATAGGTGAAGAAATATATATTTTTAAATATATTCAAGTCGTGGGTGCTTGATTTTAAAAATTCCGTGGATACAGAGGGCCGACGGTCATGATAAAATACAAGGCAAGGTACAACATGCTCACATCCAAAACACAAAAAGAAAAAACATAGAACCAACATTTTAAAATGCAATGCTGTAAAACTATTAAAGCACATTTATATGAAAGCATCCTTTAAAATACACAAATTAAAAACCTAATCCTTTAATGTCAAAGGATTTTACTGTTTTAAACGATGCAGTTTTTATCTATGCTATATGTTAGTAGTTTTAATTTATTTTTTAACTTTTGTTATCAGTGTTTTAGATTTGTCTTTTTTAATATATTATAACCCACATTGGGTCCTGCTGTGGGAGAAAGGCAGGATAAAAATCCTTGAAATAAATAAATACGTACTGTATATATAAAATCATGTTTTAAAATTGACTGGGTAGGCTGGTTTGATAGGAACTGGGCACTCTGAATCAAAGCTGAGTAACAAATGAATTGATTTTTAAAATAAAAAACACAATTGAAAACAAAACACACAAAACCAACAGTTAAAATACAATACTGTAAAACAACAACAACAATAATAGATTTTTATTTCTTTCCCACGTCTCTTCAAGGCTCGAAGCGAGGTACAACATGTTAAAATACAAAACATAAAAACAAAACACACAAAACCACTAGTTAAAATACAATAGTATAAAATAATAATAATAATAATAATAATAATAATAATAATAATAATAATAATAATAATAATAATAATAACAAAAATAATAATAATAGGTACAACATGTTCAAATACAAAACACAAAAACAAAACACACAAAACCAACATTTTAAAATGCAATACAGTAAAACCATTAAAGTACACTCATATGTATGCATTCTTTAAAATACTGTATACAAATTAAAAAGTCATGTTTTAAAATTGACTTGGGTAGGCTGGTTTGATAGGAATTGGGCATTCTGAATCCAAAAAATGGCCCTAGATTTTCTCCATCACATACAGTTTTTTTCACAACTTGCTGTGACATTTCTATGTTGTCATATGTGACTGAATTAACCTGTCCTGCAAATAATTGTCCTGCAAAGAGTAAGGAAATTATTTGTTAGTTTGTTTGTTTATCCCACCCTTTTCCCAGTATAGGATCTCAAGGTGGCTAACAAAATTTAAATGTTAAAAACAGTGCAAAGCATTAAAATGTAGATACAAAGTTTAAAATATAAACAATTTTTAAAATTTAAAAGCATTACACAAAAAGAGTTAAAGTCTTTTAACGGACTTTCAAATCCCACTTGCATGTTGTAAGGGGATATTAAAATATAAAATGCAGAATATTCAGATATTTTATAGAGCGCTGTAAAATTTGCTGTTAAAGCAGTGTGAAACCGGATTATTTCAGCAGTGCAAACGCAATCAATGACTGGTTGCCAGAAGGCAAGATTGCAACCCAAGGTTTCAAGAGTCTGAGGCTGCATCCGCATTGCAGAAATAATCCAGTTTGACACCCCTTTAACTGCCATGGCTCAATGCTATGGAATTCTGGGATTTGTGGTTTGCTGTGGCAACAGAGCTCTTTGACAGAGAAGGCTAAATATCTCACAATTTCCTGATTATTAAAAATAATTTGCAATTTAGCATGGCATTTCACAGCTGAAAAACAAGTCCACACATGGGGCAAAGCAACATCAGAGTGTGGTCAAGATGGCAAAGGTTACCAAGAAGGGAAAACACACAAGCTGGGAGAAGCAGCCGCAGTTTGCTTTTGCCTGAGCCTCCTGGGAAGGACAAGATTCCACCCCTTCCTCTTTTCTCCCCTCTTTTCTTTTTTAGATATTTTTATATAAACAAGAATATACAAATAAAATAATCATAACAAATTATAGAAATACAGTTGCCCCTCCATTTTTGTGGACTTGGAGTCTGGGTCCCTTGCCCATTCGCAAGCGGCAAACGGAAGGGGACAAAATGGGGTGTGCGCCCGTGGCATGCGCCCATAGGTGCCCCCAGGCGCACACAGCCATTCAAGCCAATGGGACTTGAAAATTGGCGATTCTCCATTTTCGTGAGAGAGTCTGGAATGGATCCCCTGCGAAAATGGAGGGGCGACTGTATTCTTGCTCATGCATCTACTATCAACCTTTTCCAAACAGATAACATACAAGTAACATTCTCACCAACGTGTATCGCCTTCACCATTCACTACTTCCATCCCTTCAGCCTCCTGGCATTTTCTCTGTGCTTTTTGATTTAAGACTATCTCGTTATTTTCTTATTTATTTTCTTGTGTTTCTATGCTGTTCTCTAAACTGATTTTCCCCCTGTTTATATTGATCTTCATTCTTACAATATTTATAAAGCTTAATCGTCAAATTATATAAGTTTATTTTTCTGGTTATTAAAAAATCATAACATGATAGAATTGCCCCATTTCTGTCTTAAATGTAACCATGCCTTGTCCCAATCTTCCATTAGTTTAGACTTTTTCTGATTTTGCATACGTTTTGTCAATCTGTCCATTTCTAAAACCTCTAATATTTTTATGAGCCAGTCTTCCACATTCAGTATTTTCTCTGATTTCCATTCCTTTGCATATATCATTCCTGCAGCTGTTATCATGTAAAATAGTATTCTACCATGTTTTTTCTCTTCTCTCCTCTTTTGAGTTAACTGAGCTCATATACAATTGTCCCTCCCCGTTTGTGGACTTTAGGTCCACAATCTCGCTTTTCATGGGGAAAGACAACAGCTATAGTTAAAATGGCCCCATGCGCACACCATGGGTGCACACACCATTAGTTTCTATGGGGCTCAAATATTAGCGAGCCTCCATTTTCGTCGGGGGGAGGTCCTGAACGGATCCCCCATAAATTGGGAGAAAAACTGTATTTTGCATTTTGGACTCAGTTTGCAGCAATTGAAATAACCTGGAGCATTTTGGAAGATGAAAAAGTGGAACAGCAGAGAATTCGTTGGAGCTGTTCTTGCCAAATTGGGATTGTTAAAGAGTATAGAATCATAGAGTTGGAAGATATCCCTAAGGGTCATCCAATCCAACCCCCTGCCATGATGGAACATGCAGTCAAAGCATACCTGACAAAATCTTGTCAAACGAGACTTTCTCACCTGTCAACAAAGAGCTTTGCTCAGTTGTGTGGAACCATAGTTGTGTGGGGAAGGCAAATTGAAGGCATACCCCCCTGAAAAAAATAAGAATTTTGCCCATCCACATTAAATACTTCTTCAATCTCTAGATTTAAAATAGAAGTTTTATAAAGGACTTCCTGGGGGTGTATTGTACTGTTTCAAAGTGCATGTTTTTTAAGTGTTTTTATCTTTTTGAATTATATTCTGTTTTTAAACAAATGATCTGTTTTAATATTGTAATAGTTTAATTCCACTTTGGTCCAAACCACATGCCACAGCCCCGATCTACCACTCCCAGGGGTGGCCGAGAGCTGCCCCAAATGGGCCGTCTATATCGGCCCTTAGTGGTTCTTTTTTAAAGAGCTGCAAAAATCCACTTCTTCAGTAGTGTGACCACGCTACTGAATCAATCCAGATTGTGCTGCATCACTCCCAGAAATAGAGGGGCCTCCATTTTAAATCCATACAGTTGCAAATATGAACGATAACAGGGTTAAAATGGCACTGAGAGATTTGACCACAGTAAACACAGTGGGAACACCAAACCAATTCTGAATCGATTCTGGATTGAAGCAGAGAAGTGAATCTCTTTGTTCAAAAAAATAAGTGTGTATGACCCCAGTGAAGCGTTTAGAAATTCTTATAGGAGGGGAAAGGGACCTCTGCAGGTAAGAAGGGAGCAAAAGCCTTGAGTACACAGACTACAGAAAGGCATAGGGGCTGTCCACATTACAGAGATGAACCAATGTGGAACTGGTTTATTTCCGTGAAGTTCACACTTGCCCCAATTGAAATCGGTGCAGTTTGCAGGGGGAGAGTGAGAAGCCCACTTAAACCCTTGCATTTAAAAAGAACCACTAAGGGCTGATACAGATGGCCTTTTTGGGGTGGCTCTTGGCCGCCCCTGATAGCGTTGGATGGGGGCCGCAGCAACCACACGCTGCAGCCCTGATCCTCCTTTTTGCTGCCCCCAAAAGAGTGGCACAATGCTGCTCATTTTAGGAACGGCAAAAGGCCACCCTTTCAGCCAGCGCTGCAGCTTTTTTGCACCCTTTTGGTGCAGCGTGTGTGCACGCTGCACCAAGAGGGTGTCCTGATGCCTGGTGTCAGGACAGCGTCGGGGTGGATTTGGGGCAGCTGACATGCGGCTGCCCTAACCCCAGGCCAGCCCTTTGTGTCGGTCTGCATTGGCCCAAAGGGGTTCAGTGTCAAACACACCAGTTTAAGTGGGCTTTTCAGTGGCCCCTGCCCCCTGCAAACTGGATTGAGTGCAGTCATGGCAGGTGTAAACTTCATGGAAATAAACCTGTTCCACACTGGTTTATTTCCATAGTGTGAATGGGGCCACTCTAACCATAGGTTTAGCTAGAGGGATGCAAAGGGGGAGAACTCTCCTCCCTACAAAAAATAAATATTCTGGACACACATACCCCCAAATAAATTGTCCTTTAGTGCCCGAATTTCTTAACTGTGCAGAATGAAACACTGAAAATTGGTCACATACTTAAAAGTTTTATTTTTGTTGTGTTCCTGTTTTCTTGGTAATATTGCTTTTTTTCCCCTTTTTTTATTTTATTTATTTATTTTTTTATTTTATTTTATTTTATTTTATTTTATTATTATTATTATTTTTTTGGCTTTCTAAACTGAATCTCTAAATGCTCAACTGAAATTTTAAGATACAGGTTGAGTCCAAAATCTGGAATCTAATTCAAAATCAGATTCCGAAATGTGAAATCTTCCAAAATTATCCACATGAGACACCTTTTCTTGCTGAAGGTTCAGTGTACACAAACGTTGTTTCATGCCCAAAATTGTTAAAAAATATTATGTATGAAATTATTTTCAGGCTACTTGTATAAGGTGTATACGAAACATAAATAAATGTCATGTTTAGACTTGGGTCTCATCTCCAAGTTTATGTATTTGCAAATATTCCAAAATCCCCCAAAAATCAAAAATCAAAAACACTTCTGGTCGTAAGCATTTCAGAAGAGGGAGACACACGCTGTACTGCAATGCTAGGAATTTGGGGATTGAATGAAAATTATTTGAGAATTATTTTCTAGGAAGGGAAATGCATATATTTTGCCAAACCTTTCCCACCCACTACAGGCCTGTGGACTGCAAAGTGATCCACAGCAAGATATGTGTGCTGTGTGTGTTGTGTGCCTTCAAGTCGTTTCCAATTTATGGCAACCCTAAGGGGAACCTATCATGGGGTTTTCTTAGCGAGATTTGTTCAGAGGAGGTTGGCCATTGCTGTCCCCTGAGGCTGAGAGCATGTGACTTTCCCAAGGTCATCCAGTGGGTTTCATGGCCGAGCAGAGAATCAAACCCTGGTTTCCAACACTCAACACTCAAACCAGTACACCATGCTGGTTGACACAGCAAGATATACCTAAACTCTGATTCTTTTTTTCTTCTTCTTCTTTATGGCAGGGCCAGAAACATCCAGGAGAAACAGAAGCACAACCTGCCTACCTGGCAAATGGCGAGCTTCGACCAAGACCCCAACCTATCCATGAGCAGTTCCAAGACCTGTCATTGTCCACCGTTTATTTTCTTTTGGCAGCTCTGATGCAATGTTTGAGCCTGACATGCCTCTGTGTGGCCATTTCCATGCTCAAATGGGTTCTGGTGATTCAGCCCGAAAAAATTTACCCAAAGGTTTTTGTTTCCAATAACTTTGGGGTGCCCTTTGAGATGGATGTGCACAAAACGGCCACCGTCAATGCTACATCTGTGGGTAAGAGCCACCTCCTACACCTTGGAGGTTTTTAGGCAGAGGCTGGATGGTCATGTCGGCAGTGTTTGGATTGTGTCTTCCTGCGTGGCAGAATGGGGTTGGTCTGCATGGTCCTCGGGGTCCCTTCCAACTCTGGGATTCTGTGACTTCCAGGATGAATGGGGAGTTTGCAAGAAGAGACATTAGCACATCTGGCCCTTGAGTTCTTATGCTGGTGGTTGATTGTTAAAATTGGGAAAGGACAAAGCTATGTAAAACCAGGCTTGGAAAAGGGTGGGAAATTGTAATTGCTTTAGAAGGAAACCTATTATCAGAAAGCATAAGATGACTGTCTCTTGGTTTTCCAACCCATCTGTAGCCATAAGGCAGCAGTGGGGGGGGGGGGGGATAAGGCTGTTTTTGTGGCCTTCAGGACCCCTCATGACCCATCCACCCCCAAAATCTTTAAAAATTACTCCAGCATCTCTTGGAGGGGCATTTTGATACATTTTGGGCTGTTTTAGGCCCAGTAAACACATTTAGGGGATTTTGTACTAAGCTTACACCAGTTGAGGAATGGCAAAATATGGCAAAATTACCCTCAAGATTCCCAGAGGGAACTGGAAAAAGATCCGGTACAATTTTTATTTTTATTTTCCTCCCCCCGTCCAGTGTACTCCCCTAACTCTAACCTTAGAGGTATAAATATAAAGAAAGGCTACTCAGTGGTCATAAACCATGATACTCTAGAGCAGGGTTGGCCAATGTATGGTTATCCAAATGTTGTGGAACAGCAATTACCATCAGCTCTAAGAGCAAAGGCAATGGTGATGGATGCTGGGAGCTCCATTCCAACATCTGGAAACGGTATTGCCAGTTCAGGATTATCCCAGGCCCTGAGGCTTCCAGGACAAAACCTGCAATCTAGTGATGGTGCCTGGGGATGTCACTCAAGCTTATTGCATGGCACTTACAGGAACCGAAATGGAACAGAACGGGACAAAAATGCATATTACTGGACAGGAGAACGCCACCAATGCCGCCGGGAGTCCCCAAGCCGTTCCCCAGCCATTCCTAGCGGCTGATTTTGAAGAACGATTTTGAACTGTCCTTCAAAAATCAGCTGCCAGGAACGGCTGGGGAATGGCTTGGGGAATCCCAGAGGCATTGGTGGCTTTCTGTCCAGTAACATGCATTTTTGTCCCGCTCCATTCCTTTCCGTTCCCATTTCTGTAAGTGGCATGCGATAAGCTGAACTATTATACACTGAGTACCAACCATAATATACTGCCTAAATACTCTAAAGATACCAAATCCCATCTGATGGTCAGCCCTGGTTGGTAGTTGGATGGGAGACCACCAATTAATGGGTGCTGTAGGCTCTATTTCAGAAGAAGGAATTGGCAAAACCACCTCTGAGTATTCTTTTCCTAAGAAAACCCTATGAAATTCCTGGGGGTTCCCCATATATCAACAAGTGACCTGAAGGCACATACACACACACACCAACCACAATTACTCACAGCTTGTCACTCAAATACACATGCACATATTTTCTTGTTTGGAAGACTCAAAGGTGGTTAACAATAACAACAACTGCCCACTGACCAGGATGGTAAAGCTCAGAGATGGTGGCACCAGCAAGAGGAGTAGCAGGGAACAGGGAACTTAGCATCCTGGCTAGGAACTCCCTCTTTCTGACTCTTTTCCAGCCTCCATTGGAGCAGCAGGAAAAAGGGAAGAAGGACTGCTCTTTAATATTAACTACAGTGGACCCTTGGTATCCACTGGGGTTTGGTTCCAGGACCCTCCATGGCTAACAAAATCCATATGCTCAAGTCCTATTAAATACAATGGCATAGTAAAATGGTGTCCCTTATATAAAATGGCAAAATCAAGGTTTACCTTTTGGAATTTATATATTTTTAAAATATTTTCAAACCATGGATGCTTGAATCTGTGGATAAAAAAATCTGTAGATATGAAGGACTGACTGTTCATGATTGCTCCTCCTCAACCAGTTGGTTTTTTTTTTCCTTGCAGAGCTACTGGCAAGTCAAAATAGACATTCCTAGGGCAAGATGGATTAACCATCTGTCACTGCATGAAACAGCGTCACACCTTCCTGTCTGCACCACCGTGTAGTGCAGTGGTAAATTCTAAATGAAAGCCTGTTAAGATCCCTATAGCCATATCACCAAGGACAGTCAAAACATCCAGGCAGGCATGTGCTGTGATGGGCCAGGGGTATGTGTGTGTATGTGTGAAGACGGACACACAGAGAGATACTAAGCACCAGCACAATGTGGAATAATATTCAATTTATTGGGAACAACTGGCAATCATAGAATATGGAATGGATTGAGGCAGTGTAGTACTTACCATGTTGGACATTAGCTGAAAAACGTTAAGACTGCATGAGAAAGAGAAAGAGCAGGACATGATGTGTTCCTAAAAAGCATTATCTCACATACAAGATTTTTCAAATGTTTCTTTTCCTTGCACCAGGGTCCTCCACATTACCTGAAAATCAAAGTCAATAAATATTTTGTAAAGTGTTTTTAATTGCCCATTGAAAACCAAGCATAGTATGAAAACAAAGAAAGCTCACAATATATTATTACTAAGGGGGGGGGGGGAAACCTTTACTGCAGACAATCTGAGGGGGAACTGTGAAGTTTGAAAGAGGTGGCAAAAAATTCCCTTCTCCTCCATCAAAGTTACTTTTCTGGACTACAGCTCCCAGGTGTTGCATCCAGCATTGGCAATGGGAGTTGTCATCTGAAAAAGGAGCTTTTTTTCAGCTCTCTCTCTCTGTTAAATCAAAATATCCTAGTGTTCCAGACCTGTAAGCATTGACCTCTCTGCAACACTGTACTCCACAAATTTAAACCAGCTTTGTCCCCTTTACCAAAGAAATCTGGGAATGTTAGCTGTTATCGAAAACTATAGTTGCCAGAATTATTGGTGGAGAGCCCTGGCAGTTAAAAGTAAAAAACTGATCTGCCCTTGCAGGTGGATAAAATATTCACTATTACTACCACTACTACTACAGGCTGAGTCTCCCTTATCCAGAATTCCAAAATCCAAAATTGTCCTCAGGTGTGTCTGAGATAGTCACGCCTTTGCTTTCTGGTGGTAATTACCTTCAAGCTATGCTTATAAGGTATATATGGACGTTATCACACGTGGGCCAGAAAGCAATAATAAAGTGGAAATGAGGCATTCCGAAAATAAACCAAAATAAACCTTGATTCCGCAAATGGAATTACCTTAATTGCGAAATTACAGTAAGCGCATTTAACGTTCACACACAAGCGAGAAAAGCCCGTAAATGTACTAGAAATGATCTTCTTGCACATGCGCAGATAGAGGAATGCTCGCCATGGAACCATGGGAAAAGCAGAGAAATGCTCCCAAATGCGCATTTGCTTTTCACATTACAGTAAATGCGAAATTACTGTAATTTTGCAAATGCATTTCCTCAAAACTACCGAATTTCAAAAGATCTCGGATAACACCAGTTTCTGTCCAGTTTCTGTGCGATGTCGTCTGAAATCGTGAGGCACAAATCCAGTGTCGTCTGAAATCGTGAGGCACAGCAGATTTCCCCTGTGATAATGTCCTATGAAACATAAATGCATTCCATGTTTAGACTTGCATCCCATCTCCAAAATATCTCCTCATGTATGTGCAAATATCTCAAAATCCAAAAAAACAACAACCCTGAAATCCAAAACACTTCTGATCCCAATCATTTCAGATAAGGGAGAATCTACCTGTAATGTATATATTTAAATATATATATTTAAATGGTGCAGTAAAAATTTAAAATAAAAATCTCACTTTGCCTTTTTCCACTCTTTTCTATTCTGACAGGGAAAATTTATTTCTTCCGTGAGGCGGAAGAAGATGTGATGCCGGTAATGGTCATCGTTTGTATAGTGAGTCTCATCTTCGGCTTGTTGGCTTTTCTTCTGGATTTCGTAGAAATAAAATGGCTAGGCCAACAGCAAATGTCCATTAGCGTTTTCCTACACATTTTGTCAGGTAAATGACTTGTCTGTACCTCCCTTGCCTATTTGTACACCAGAGGCTGATATGGGGTAGTTTCAATCTTTAACTTCACCAGTATTAAAATGGAACAAGGGAAATCATTGTGTGTGCAGACAAGATATGCAGTGGAGCTTTACCTGGTGTACACCATCACCATCTGTTGTTATTGTTGTTGTTATCACCATTGTTTCGTACACAAACAGCAAGCTTGTAGTCTGAATGTGGATCCCAGCATTCCACACTCCAATGAAAGATATTGGTAGAGTCGGAACCCCAAGGTTTGCAGAACTTAATGAGAGACTTCTAAGAGCCACGTCATCAACTACCCTACTCAGGTCTTGCAAACTAAGGGCCATGGCTTTCTGAATCAATCCACCTCTATAGCAGCCTTCCTCTTTTCCTACTGCCTTCCACTTTACCAAGCTTTATCATCTTTTCCAAGGTTCACATCATCTTGTGATGGTTCCAAAGTACAACAGCCTCACTTCAGTCACCTTTGCTTCTAGTGAGTGTTCAGGCTTAATTTGTACTAAGACCCGTTTATTTGGGGTTTTTTTAGCAGTCTGTGGAATCTGTTGAACTATTCTCCAACACCTCATACCAAATGAGTTGAATTTTACCACTGTTTTAGGCTCACTGGAAAAAACAATAATGCTAGGAAAGGTGGAGGAAAAAAGAAAGCGAGGAAGGCTGCATGCAGGATGAATGGACTCTATAAAAGAGGTCACAAGTATGAGTTTGCAGGAACTGAGCAGGGCAGAGGAGGACAGGAAGTCTTGGCGATGTCTCATCTTGCCATGGGTCGAGATCAAATTGAGGGCAGTTAACAACAAGAAAAAGCTTTCTTCACTGTCCTGGTTTTACATCCATACATAGAAATACTCATACTATGGCTTGTATTAATCTGACTTTGGTATTTAGTGATATGTCTTTATGCTTGAGGACCTTAGCTAATTCTTTCATTGGCTGCCTTTCCAAAACCAAGGCTGCTGCCACAGTGCAGAATGAATGCAGTTTGACACTGTTTTAACTATCATGGCTCCATCCTATGGAATCCTGAGATTTGTAGTTTGTTGTTGTACCAGAGCTCTCTGATACAGATGGCTAAATATTTCACAAAACTGCCCATCCCAGAGTTCCATAGGTGTCTTTTTGTTTTGTTTTGTTTTTTGGTTTAAAGACTGCTGTTCTGAGGTCCGAGAGGGAACACAACCACAAGTTTTGCATTTCTATTGCTATCCTCACACACAGTCTGCTTATATAGGTCTTCCCTGGATCATCCACTTCATGCATCTGAGGAAGTAGACTCAAGTCTATGAAAGCTCATGCTGCCTACCAGTTTATTTTTTCAGTTAGCCTCAAAAGTGCTACAAGATCCCTTTACATACTAAACTGAGGCTGTCATACTTTGGCGATATCATGAGAAGGTATGCCTTACTAGAAAAACAATAATGCTTGGTAAGGCAGTAGGAAAAGAGAAGAACCACATTCTAGATTAATAAACTAAATAAAGGAAACCATGGCCTGAGTCTACAAGACTTGAGCAGAGCTGTTGAGGCTAGGGTGTCCTGGAGATGTCATAAGTCATGGTCAACTTGAGGGCAGTTAACACATGCACACAAGGGATTTCACTATAGCCAGTCTTGCTAATGGTCTTTCTTTTTTTCCTTCTGCAGGCATATTTATTATAACTCTAATAGTACTGTGTTGTTGGTGCTTTCTGAAGATTAAGGGACGTGTCGGTGAGGCAGGATGGAAGATGTTCCAGTTAAAAGTTTCCCTAGGAGAGAGTTTTTATGTCACCTTAATGTGTTTAGGTCTGGTCGTCTTATCTGTCATACTGAGTTTGCAATCAATGAAAACCAAGTAAGAGATAGCAACGATGTAAAGAGCAACCTCTCCAACAAAATAAGAAAGATATAAATCCCCCCACACACAATATGTAAATGAGCTCAGGTACAACATTCCTGGTTTCATTAATTTATGTTTATGATGGGAGTAGGAAAAATGTGGTCCTTAAAATGTTGGACTGCAACCCACATCAGCCCCAGTTGCCGTAGCTAATAGGAATACTGGGAACTACAATGCAGCAGTTTCTGGATGATCACATTTTGCCCACCCCTGGTTCATGAAAATGGAACCAAATATTGTACCTATTTGGTTTTCCTTTGTCCCCTAGCCCTGCATAGGGATCCTGGTTTGTTTAAAATGGACTTTCCAATTATATTTTAAATAAACAAATCTGGTTTAACATTGGTTGACTAAGCAGGACCTTATATACCAGGATTGCAAAGCAGAACTAAACCAGAGTTGTCAATTTCAAATGTAACAGGGAATTCTGGTTTAAATGAAGGATTTCCATGCTAAACCCTAGGCTCCATGGAGGAGGGAAGGGCAAGAGACAAGGGAATGATTGAAAGCTCAATATATTTTACACCTACATAAACAAGATTATGAAGCCAAGAATGTTACATCTGAAACAACCTACAGCAGGTCTGCAAATAAACCTAGACAAGAAATCAGTAAAAAGGAGGTAGCAACATCTACTCCAGTCCCCATAATCCAGAGTCAGTGAACATTGCCATCTCCCAACTGTCACCAGATATATAAGACTTTAAAAAATTGGGAAGCAGAGAAGAGGCAGCATTCTTTCCCCCATGGCTGCGATGCTATTTTTGTAGTAGCCCATGTCAAGTAAAATAATGTTTGCAGCATTAGGTGAAGATGGTGGGAGTGATCCCAAACCTGCCATGAGCAAGGAAGAACTAAGCACATAAAGTGCAACACTGCTTTAAAAAGAATAGAGAAAGAGCTTTAGGATGGGGATATGGAGTGGAAATGCAGTGTTGTGAGGAGGATATGCTTAACCCATTTCTTGTCTTCAGCTTCTCCACTCCAAATCACCCACACACACACCCCCCCCCGAATCCCAGCCCTGCTGTGGGTTTCAAAAGCCACATTTCACCTCCTGGCTATTGAAGACCAATGTGGGTCCACTTCCTTGCCCAGAAGACATTTCTGCTGAACTATGACAATCTCTGGTACCCTTTCAGCTTTTTTTGCCTAGCTGTGGCGACACTGCTTATGTGCTAGCAAATCCCACACAACTTGGAAGGCCAGATCATGTAGGTGGATAGATTACTTGACAATTCCCATGAGAGACCCATAGAATCACCCACTACAACATCTAGCTAGATTAATAATCTAGCTAGGTTATAAGCTGTGTTGGATCAACAGACATTACATGACCCCCCACAAAACTGGAGGAAGACTGTCAGGGCATCACAAGCCACTATTTAAAGAATTTAAAACCTGGTATTCTTTGCAACCAGCTTTCCGGTCACGTACCATTGTGGTGTCACTCCATTTATACGCGGTTTGATTTCTGTCTTGTGCTTATGGTTTTACACCTCAAAATAATCTCATTGACTCTTTCCTTCTAAAGCTGTATTGTACTTTGAAATGTGAGCTGCTGTTTAGTTCAGAGAGATATGTGCATACACCAGTGTCTCATTTCCTCATTATAAACTGGAGATACCACCACCTTACTTACTCCTTGTGTTAAACTATTAAAAGTTGGCTTGGCTTGTTCTTTCAGTTTTTTTGTGTTTCTTGCTGTACCGGACCCTGGGGGCCTTTGGAGAGGTTATATCCCTTTCATTAACTGGGCATCCCAGTGGGTCCCTAGGTAAGCCAGTTTAAATGGGATCTGGGTCATCTCAGCTAGGATCAAACCTGTGCTGAAATAGCTCATTTTTAGATTAGTTGCAGCTAACTCTTACTGAGTGAACAGAACAGCAGGACATTTAAGTATCCTGAGGATTGAGATTCAACTGGGATTTCTACCTTTCCACTTCCTCTAAAAGGTTTAACACATTGAATAAGTTGGCTGGAAAACCAAAGATGACAACATGGAGTGGGAACTCACCCTGATCAGAACATGTTGGATTCCTTTAACAAACATGAGATGTGTTAAAATGAATCAAACATCACTTTGAAGCCCACTAAATAGAAAAATAAAACATAATTTTGAACCCTTGAGATCTATAAATTTATAAATGTGTCCTAGTGGCTAGAAGAGGTAGATTAATTGCGGTCAAATTCTAAATTTAACAGCAAAAATACAATATATTCTCTTACTAAAACCAGCACCTATACAATCTTCCAAACTCTAGAGATGTGAAGGCTTTGGGGAAAGAAACAGAAAAACTGTGTGTGTGTGTGTCCATTTTCTCAAAAAGGTTTTAAAAAAAATCCCTTTTTTTTCAGCATATACTAATTTTTCCAGTTTTCCTCTGTGCCTTCACATCTCTACAAAAATCCCATGCACCACAGAAACCACAGTTCAAAACTTGCTTGCCAAAATCTTGGTGCTCAGCGATTATTGGAGGCAACTTTGATGCACTAAATGAAAAGACAGACTCACAATGCCAAGAAATAATACAAAGTCCAGTGTAAGGAATTTATACATATACCCCATTCCTTCTTTCATCAATATTTTAAAATGATATTAACTCATTGAAGGTGAAAAAGGTCTAGTTCTTATCCTGGCAACTACAACTCAACTCCCCTTTCTTTCCAAACCGAACTGATAAAAGTACAGTCCCTTCTTTAGGGTTTCCCCATTCACTGGGCCAAACTGAAAATTGTATAGGGGAAATATTAACATCAAGAGAAAGGCTTTGTGAAATGGAGATACATGAAGTGCATACAAAGTCTCCTTTGTGTGACAGGATGCCACCATTTCAAGGGGATGGTTCTGAGCGTAATCATGAGATTGCATGTACATTTGGCCCTCCATATCCACAGATTCTGCATCCACAGATGCCACCATCCACAGCTTGAAGACATTCAAAGAAAAATCCAAAAGGCAAACCTTGATTTTGCCATTTTATATAAGGGACACCATTTTATTACGCCATTGTATATAATGGGACTTGAGCATCCACATATTTTGGTATCCACAGGGGGGTCCTGGAACCAAACCCCAGCAAATAAATACCAAGAGCCCATTGTACTCCCGTTGTCCTGATATGGCAAGGATAGTCCCAATCAATCCTTTGCCATCCCACTTTTTCAACTGCTTTAAAATGTCCTGGTTTGTCTCTCCTCCCTCCCTTTCCCCCTTTGTTCTCACTTTATTTCAATTGCTGCAAACTAGGTTCAAAGTGCAAAATTAGCTTCTAGTCATTTAACTTCATAGAGGGAGAGGACAGGAGTGGAAGGAATCTTGCCCTTCCCTGTAGACTCAGGCAAGAGCAAACTGCTGCAGCCCCTTCTAGCTTCCTCATTAATAACATTTGCCATCTTGACCACTTTATTATGTTTCTTGGCCATGCATGTCCCAGTTTTCATCTGTGAAATCTTGGAGGCTATGAAGAGACCAAGAGAGCCAGTGTGGTGTAATGCTTTGAGTGTTGGACTACGACTCTGGAGACCAGGGTCCAAATCTCGGCTTGGCCATGTAAACCCATTGAGTGAGCTCGGGGAAGTTGCACTCTCTCAGCCTCAGAGAATATCAATGGCAAACCCCTTCTGAAGAAATCTTGCCAAGAAATCCCCATGATAGGTTCACCTTAGCGTCACCATAAATCAGAAACAACTTGAAGGCACGCAACAGCAGCAACAATGAAGGAACCAAATCCCATCTGTTCTTGGGAGCTAAGCAGTGTCAGCCCTGGTTAGTACGTGGATGAGAGATTGTCAACGAATACCACATGCTGTGGACTATATTTCAGAGCAAGGAATGGGCAAAACCACCTCTAAGGATTCCTCGCCTAAGAAAACCCAATGAAATTCATGGCGTTGCCGTAAGACGACAGGTGCATAAAGACACACATGTTCCTGTGATAATAGGCTGGTGCTCCTTTTCCTCTCAACTCTGGTCCAAGAAGGGCTGATCCATAGCTTGCCCAGGGGATGGCAGCAGTGACTCTCATATTCCACATTGCTTTAGAAACAATGCATAAACATGGTTAGGAAGAACTGGGGGGCAACCTGCAAGGTGACCTTACTTTAATTCCAGCAGCTCCTTTACTCACAATAAATTGTACCCTTTGCAAACTTCCCTTGCATCATCTTTAATATTTCCCCCCTTAAAACCCACATGCTACCCTCCAGGCAATGAATGTAATTCTGCCAGTTCCCAGGGACTTTTTTTTTAATCTATTCAAGGTTATTCATTCCCTTTTATTATATTTTTATTTTTTAGCCAAACGAACGGTTCCCATGAATAGAGCCATTGTGCATCCTGGGACAGTGCCATAACCCTAAACAATGGAGCAATGAAAATAAAGAATAAAGTGGAAAGACAAGATATTTAACAACGGCAAGAGGATTAATAAGCCACTGCAAAAGCAAAGTGGAGCAGCTGGGCTGGGCCTTAGGATTACCTATAACTAATTCAGTAATTTTGATTTCTTTCCTTGCCCCACCTTGCCCACATCACGCTACAGAGTACAGTCTATATTCAGCACAAACAAGAAAATTCCAACAATATATATATATATATATATATATATATGTATGTATAATAATCCGCCTTCAATCTTCTTACATTGGCAAGAATTAATTGGCCAAAAGTTAGCAAAGCAGCCCTAAAAGCAAGTTTAAACCTCGAGAGTGGGAGAACTGCAATGAGAATACTGAAATGTCTTGGGAGGGCTGTGCATGCATATGTGCAAGAGAAAATGAGAGAAAGAGAGAGTACTTTTGTTGCGGTTTTGTTGTGTGCCTTCAAGCCTTTTCTGATTTATGGCGACCCTAAGGCAAACCTATCACAGGGTTTTCTTGGCAAGATTTGTTCAGAAGAGGTTTGCCATTTCCTTCCCCTGAGGCTGAGAGTATGTGACTTGTCCAAGGTCACCTAGTGGGTTTCCCTGGTTGAGCTGGGAATCAAGCCCTGACCTCCAGAGTCATTGCCCAATGCTCAAAACCACCACACCATGCTGGCTCTCACTTCATATATTCCTAAAAAAGGCACTTTATAATATATTTCTAACCTAGCATTGAGTTTTCCGTTGGTACAATTTTAACTGTCATGGAATCCTGGGATTTGTAGTTTGGAAAAATACTTGAAATTCTCTAATGCTGTCATTTAAGAGAGTGCAATAGAGAATTCTGAGTATTTCACCAAATTACAGGATTTGTAATTTGGTGAGGTGCAACATGTTGGGTGCCTTCCAATTGTATCCAACTTATGGCAACTTAAGGCAAACGTTTTGTGAGGTTTTTCCCGGCAAGACTTATGGCAAAACCATAATCCTTCTCTTTTCCACACCTGACATTGTGCATTGATGATAGGTGTTAACAACGCAGAGACATTCCCCGATCCCAAGAGAGGTTATTTTACTGCTGTTAATGGAGTTTAAATTGTACTGTCCTTTGTCTCAGTCCGCACATGGACAAGACAGGAGTAGCCTAAGATTCCTCCAAACCACCTAAACTACAAAGGACAAAACATCTGATACAAAATATAGGCCTTTGACTCCAATATTACCATTTTCTCCTCCTATATGATCTCTTAACTTCTATTGCTTGGTGGAGGCTCCTGCCACACTGCAGAATTAATGCAGTTTGACACTGCTTTAACTATCATGGAATAGTGGGATTTGTAGTTTGTTGTGGCACCAGAGTACCCTGACAGAGGGGGATTAATATCTCCCAAAACTACAAATCCCAACATTCCACAGCAATGAGCCATGGAAGTTAAAGCGATGCCAAACTGCATTAATTCTGCAGCTGAAGAAGCCGCTGGAGCTTCGAAAGCTTGCATGAAGCATTTTGTGCATGTCTGGTTGGCTCTTGGATAAAGGTATCGGTCTTTGGTGGGTTTTCGATGTTGTTGCGTTTCGCTGCATGGCCAGCGCAGCTACCCCTGAATATGTCTGCATCCAAAAGATCGAGCTGTTTGTGCCTGCAAGAGGAATGGGAAATAAGGCCCATAAGCTCTTACATAATTCTGGATGCTGCTGGAATCCACACCCACACACCCCTATTAGGGGCTTTAACACAACCAACACTTCTCAAAAGCTGTTTCTAATCCAGGTAAATCACCCGCTTAGCTGGCAAACAGCTGCTTGGGATCGTGAAGCATTTCCCTTTCTGGTACATCCAACAACAGGATCATCAGAAGCAGAACTTGTGCAGGAGGCAACATGGTCCAATGGATACAACCATGGAAGACACTTAAAAGCCATTAAACAGGCTGGCTAACTGGAGTCCCTAGATGGGGTGAAGCTATCCCCATGTCCCAGGGCATGCTGGGGTGCATTAGGGGGATATTTTCCATATAAAAATGTGGGGGACTCAAGGCAGGGGTTGCAGCCTGCTAAGGTTCCTTGGGTAGAGTCAACGTTGTTGTTGTTGTTGTTGTTGTTAACAGCCCTTAAGTCAATCTTGACCCGTGGCAACTTTGTGGATGACACATCTCCAAGACTCTCTAAACTCCACTGCTCTGCTTAGGTCTAGCAAATTCATACCCATGACCTCCTTAATAGAATCATGGAATTATAGAGCTGGAAGGGACCCCAAAGGCCACACAGTCCAACCCCATTCTGCCATGCAAGAAGGTCCAAACAAAGCACCCCCATTGACAGATGGCCATCCAGCCTCTGTTTAAAAACCTCCAAAGAAGGAGACTTCACCACACTCAAAGGAATGTGTTCCACTCTTGGAACAGCTCTGATTGTCAGAAGATTCCTCCTAATGTTTAGGGGGAATCTCTTTTCCTGTAGCTTGCATCCATTGTTCTGAGTCCTATTCTCTGGAGCAGCAGAAAACAAGCTTGCTCTGTTCTCAATATGACATCTCTTCAAATATTTAAAGAGGGCTATCATATCACTTCTTAACCTTCTCTTCTCCAGAAGTCCATCCATCTAGCATGTGGTCTTCCTCTTCAGGTGGTTGGGTTCCTGAATCACCTGAACAACATCCACCCCAACATCCAGT
>CM034708.1:5328343-5338677 GCA_020142125.1 Phrynosoma platyrhinos
TGCTTGCAAGAATGTCATGGGGAACCTTGTCAAAGGCCTTACTGATGTATGATGTGATCAAACAGGTGATTGTCTTCACCTTGCAAGAACGGTCACCAGGTTTGTTTTCTAGCATTTTCCTGTGCAGTTAAAAGTTGTACAGCAGGTAGCAATTAAGTGGGTGAACACTTTGCCATGAGCTGTATTTTTCCTTGTTCCAGAGGTCTTAAAGGCACAGAGTCCCTGCCAGAAAAGAGGCAGGCAACCATAGCTATGTATACTGGGACTAATGGGAATCCATGAATCTATTTATTTTCTTTTATGGGGTAACTGTATTAGCCTTTTGCAGTAAACTCTGTTGCCACTCTTGGCTCATTATTATACACATACTTGGGTGAGTGGGTGGGAGGTCAGGGACAATTGAAATGCAAAATGCACACACTTGAATAGGGACAAAAGGACTTTATTATGCAACCTGTCTTAATCTGCTCATCAAGTCTGGGTTACCACCAAGAATGGTTCCATGGCAGCAGTATAGTAAATCTGTTTTGGGTTTTATTCCAGGTTAAATCCCATAAAGGCACAACTTTCCATCTGATCTTGAAAATTAAGCAAGGTCAGTACTTGGGATGGGAGCCTGCTAATAAATGCCAGGTGCTGTAGGCTATATCTCAGATGAAGGAACTGGCAAAACCACTTCTGAGTGTTCCTTTCCTAAAAAAAAAAACCTATGAAATCAATGGGGTCACCATAAGTGGAGAGGTGGCTTGAAGGCACATACATACAGGTTGAGTCTCCCTTATCCAAAATACATGGGACCAGAGGTGTTTTAGATTTTGATTTTTTATTATTATTTAAATTTATTTATTTATTTATTTTTGGATTTTGGAATACCATCTGAGTGACTAACCAAGGGCCATGCTTGTATAGATTCATAGAATCCTAGAGCTGGAAGAGACCACAAGGACCATTCACTCCAACCCCTGCCATGCAATGAAAGCACTCCTGACAGATGACCCCTCAGCCTCTAAAAACCTCCAAAGAAGGAGACTTCGGGCCTTTGCAGACTGCCAGAAATAGTGCACATTAAATTGAGGCACTGCTGTAGCTCAGTGCTAGGGAATCATGGGAACTGTAATTTATTGTGGCACCAGAGCTCTCTGACAGAGAAGGCTCAATGTCTCAGAAAAAAATACAATTCCCATGACTCCCTAGCACTGAGCCAGGGCAGTGCCTCAATTTAATGTGCACTATTTATGGCAGTCTGCAAAGGCCCTTCATCACTCTCCAAGGGAGCATCTTCCACTGTTGAACAGCTCTTATTGTCAGGAAGTGTTGAGGTGGAATCTCTTTTCTTGCAGCTTGCATCCATTGTTTCGGGTCCTAGTCTCTGGAGCTGCAGAAAACATGCTTGCTACATCTTCATATATGACATCTTTTCAAATATTTCAACATTGCTATCAAGTCTCCTCTTAGCCGTCTCTTCTCCATGCTAAACATACCCAGTTCCCTAAGTCATTCCTTGTAGGGCATGGTTTCCAGATCCTTCACCATTTTGGTCACCCTCCTCTGGACACACTCCAGCTTGTCAATATCCTTTTTGAATTATGGTGCCCAGAACTGGACACAGTATTATTCCAGGTGTGGTCTGACCAAAGCAGAATAGAGGCACTCATACTTCCCTTGATCTTCTTAGACACTACACTCTTATGAATGCAACCTAGAATCCCATTGGCTTTTTTAGCTGCTGCATCACATTGCTGACTCGTGTTCAGCTTGCAGTCTACTAGGACTCCTAGATCCCTTTCACATGTACCTAATATTTCATATAACATAGTGTATTTGATATATTTGATGCTGCGCAAGGAAGTATCCAGTGCCTCCCTTCCCTGGGGGTTTTACCAAGTTACCCAATGGCAAATAGATGGCCACTGGATCTGGTTCCATCCCATGATCTGAACAGCCACAGAAAGCTCCTTCCATCTTCTTTCTCAGCTTGGAGCTGTCACCCTCCCAGACTTCATCTTCCTCCATTATAGCATGCTTAAATACACTGATGGAACTATATAAGTACACCCAGGGGAACTTTATGCTTTAGCAGCATCAAATCAGATCTTGGACTGTATTTTTGACTGTGTTGTTGTTTTTTATGACTAAGAGTCTTGTGACACCTTCAATATGAACAAGTTTTGTTTGGCATGGGATCTTCTGGACATATGTCTGCTTTATCAGATGATGCCAACAAAGCTCTCACTTCACTGGGAGTTTTTGCTGGGTGTTGTTAATATTTTAAGCCATTTGGAGAGAATTATAATTATAAGTTGGACAGTTCTGGAACTAAATGACTTCTGTGGCAGAATAATTGGTTAGCTCTGCTCAGCACCCAAAATAAACCATTTGCTGTACAGGAGAGCAAGGTCCAAAAGGCACTGCAGAAATAATCCAGTTTGAGAGTGCTTTAATTGCCCTGGTTCAGTGCTAGGGAATCCTAGAAATTGTGGTTTATTGTGGCACCAGAGCTCTCTAACAGAGAACGCTAAATGTCTCACAAACCTATAATGCCGCAATTTCCCTAGCATTGAGCCAGGGCAGTTAAAGTGGTCTCAAATTGGATTATTTTTGGAGTGTGTTTTGGACCCAAGAAAGCTATTCCTAGTAGGGAAGGTGAAACAAGATGGTAAACAGTTCCATTGTGTGTGCAAAATAGAAGGAAAATAGTTTACTACAGGAAGAAAATTGAGAAAGGAAAATGTAATTGAGAACAAGGCATTTAGAAGACCTAGATACCATACCATTATTTATTATTATTATTATTATTATTATTATTATTATTATTATTATTATCTAGATGTTAATGACTAGAATTTTGGACCTGTCCAAGAATCTAGGCATTATTGAGGTATGCTCAGAGAATGTCATGTGTTTCAAGAAGTGTCCCTTTTTCAAATTGTGCAGTTGTGATCCTATCTATTGTGATTTCATCCCAATGTGTTGTCACTTTGTTTTGACTTGCTTGCGGGGTGTAACATGGTGGTTTGAATGCTGGGTAAGGACTCTGGGAGACCAGGGTTCAAATTTTCACTCGGCCATGGAATCAAGCCTGCAAGAAAACCCTAAGACAGGGTTGCCATAAGTCAGTATCAGCTTGAAGGCACATAACAACAGTGCATCATTGCATCAGTGAAACAACACTTTTGCACTGTAACTATAACCCTGAGAGCCAGTATAGTGTAATGGTTGAGCATTGGACTATGACTCCGGAGATCAGGGTTTGATTCCACAGCGGACCATGGAAAGCCACTGACGTTGGGGAAGTCACACACTCTCAGCCTCAGAAAACTATGATAGTTCACCTTAGGCTTGAAAACAGCCTAAAGACACACAACTACAACTACATCTAGGCAAGGAAGAATGAAATGCACAGATGGGTGACTCCTGGCTTGATAACAGTACATGTAAGAAGGAGCAAGAGGTCTTAGATCACAAGCTAAACATGAATCAACAGAGCAATGTAGTGGCCAAAAAAAAGCCAATATGGTTCTAGGCTGCCTCAATAGGCGCATAGTGTCCAGACTAAGGGGAGTAATAGTGCCACTCTTTTCAGCTTTGCCCAAATCTCACCCATAATCTTGTGTCCAGTTCTGGCCACCACCATTGGAGAAGGATATTGACCAGCTGGAACATGTCAAGAAGAGGGTGACCAAAATGGTGAAAGGTCTGGAAACCACCATTCCCTTTGAGGAACATCATAGGGAGCTGGGTATATTTAGCCTGGGGAAGAGGAGATTGAAAGGTGACATGAGAACCATATTTAAATACCTGAAGGAGAATCACATAGAGGATGGAGCAAGCTTGTTCTCGGCTGCTTCCAGAGACTTGAACACAAACCAGTGGATTCAAATATGGGAAGAAAAAAGATTCCACCTGAACATTAGGAAAAATACTTGACTATATGAGCTGTTTGACAGTGGAATAGACATTGTCGGAGGGTGGTGGACTCTCTCCATCTTTGAACAGAAGCTGGATGGCCATCTCTTGGGAGTGGTTTCATGGTATATTCTTGCATAGCAAAATGAGGTTGGACTGGATGGGCCTTGGGATCTCTTCCAACTCTCATGATTCTATTATTCTTGACTTGAAGTTGGGGAAGAGGGGTGATGGGAGGAATGCTGTAGGTGGATTTGCATGGCCACCACTATGTAAAATAAAAGTATGAAGAACAACCTCTAATTAACTACCAGAACCTCTCATTCATGGTTTCAAGCTAGTTTTGAAGCCTCATGCTTCAGAATTTGGCTTGACTCCCACCAATGAATAACTAGCGTCCTCTCCCCCATTCCTTTTGTTGCTGACATGCTGGGAGGCTATATCACTGCCCTTGAAATTCTTCATGCCAAGTTAATAACAAATCCGTAATGCATTTGCAGTGCGAGAAGGCAACTGGAGTTGTTCAGGGGAAGCCTTTTGAGTTTCTAAAAGTGAGTATAGTTTGGATATTAACTGCTTTCTATTGCAAAATGTTAGAGATAGGAACTTTGCTTTTTAATCAGCTGCCCTTGTGGCTAGTATAACTCACACTCTTTCTATCTTTCTGCTTTCCCTAGCTCTCAGCAACACATCCCAAAAGATCAAATCCTCTATTCCATTGCAGGCTTGCTAGTCATGGTGATCTCTAGTTTGGTCAGAACAGAGAGATTGTATTTCCAATCATGGCTTCCAAAATCTCCCAGCTAGCATGGCTGGAGAATTCTGGGACTTGTAGTCCCCAAAAGTAACCTCATTAAATGTTCTTCTGGTAAGGCATGTGCTTTGCGTAGATAGAACTGGGAAGATCTTTTGCCTGAAATGCTGTGGATTGTGTCCAGATGTAGGCATACAAGATAGTCAAAGCTCTGGAAACTAAGCCTTAGGAGGAATGACTTAGGGAGTTGAGTATGGAGAAGAGAAGTCTGAGAGGTGAAATGATAGCTATCTTTAAATATCTGAAGAGCGTCATGTAGAAAATGGAGCCAGCGTGTTTTCTGTGGCTCCAGAAACCGGAACACAAACTAGTGGAATCAAATGATAGGAGAAGAGAGTCCACCTAAACACTCGAAATAACTACTTTACTACAGGTTGAGTCTCCTTTATCTAGAATTCCAAAATCTGAAACACCCCAAAATCCAAAATTGTCCACATGGGTTGCTGAGATAGTGACACCTTTGCTTTCTGATGGTTCAGTGAACACAAACTTTGTTTCTTGCACCTTTAAACATACTGTGTAGAAACATTTCTCCAGGTAATGTGTATAAGGTGCTTGTTGTTGTGTGTCTTCAAATCATTTCTGACTTAATGGAAATCCCAAGGTGAACCTATCACAGGATTTTCTTGAGATGTTTCTCATCAAAGAATTTCATGTTTAAACTTGGGTCTGATCGCCAAGATACAAAAAATAATAATCCGAAATCCAAAACACTTCCGGTCCCAAGTGTTTCGGATAAGGGAGACTCAACCTGTATAAGCGCTGTTGGACAGGAGAATGGACTGCTTTGGAGGATGGTAGACTCTCCCTTGTTGGAGGTCTTTAAACAGAGGTTGGATGGACATCTTTCAGGAGTGCTATAGTTGTGCATTCCTGCATGGCATGGAGTTAGACGTGGTCCTAGTGGCCTCTTCCAGCTATAGGTTTCGTGTGATTCGTGTAGGCCTCCAGATGTTGTTGGATTGCAGATTCCAGATGTCCTGGACAGACCAGTCAATGGTGAAGTATTCTGGAAGTTGTAGTCCAACAGCATCTGGGAGGTTGCATGATTTCTCAGCCTTGGTATATAGAGCCATTGCAGACAAAGAGTTGGAGACTAAGGGTGGCAGACGGTTGGGTAATTGAGCACTGACTCTCCCTTATTTAAGAAGAGGAGCAGTTCAGTGATTCCTCGCCACAGTCCAGGGCTCCCACCAAATTATACAAGGACTGTTGCTATTGTTTTTAATGCAGAAAGAACTGTGGCCTCCACTTGGTTCAGGTCCTTAAAACTAATGCCTGGGCAGAGATATTTTGCTTTCGAAGTGGAGCAGCAAATGGCAGCTTCTTTCTCCTCCACCTCTGAAACAGTCAAGTAAGAGTGTCTACTGCACCAGAGCAGCCAAAATATTTTGCTCCATGAGTCAGAAAATCCCACGCATGCCTCTTGGCATCCTTGGCTGCAAAACAATGCAAGAACAACAAACGGAATATTTAATCATCTACTGCCCTTTCATTAGGGTTGCCAGGTATTGCTTATTATAAGGAAAGTCCCTTATTTGAGGGCCAGAAAGTTGGTGTCTTAAAGGCCTGGCAGGTGTCCCTTATTATCAAGGTTGTTCTCCAGTTGAGGGTTGGAAAGCTTTTTTTTAGTATAGACTGAACAAGGTGCCCTACAAAAATAATATATTTTGGGGGTGTGGGCCCTTGATAAAGACAGAAATGTGTACATCATGTCATTTATGAATGTGTTGTGTGCCTTCAAGTCATTTCTGACTTATGGTGACCCTATCATGGGGTTTTCTTAGCAAGATTTCTTCAGGGGAAGTTTGCCATTGCCTTCCCTTGAGGCTGAGAGCATGTGATTTGCCCAAGATCACCCAATGGTTTTCATGGCCAGGCTGGGATTTGAACCCTGGCCTCCAGAGTCATAGTCCAACACACTCAAACCACTATGCCACACTGGCTCTTCAGAATGTGGACAATATGTTGATTTTACACAAAAATACGTGGCTAGGTTTGTTGTTGTGTGCCTTCAGATCATTTTCAATTTATGGTGACCCTAAGGAGAACCTAGAAGAACCTATCACACGGTTTTCTGGGGCTGAGAGTGTGTGACTCACCCATGGTCACCTAGTTGATTTCTATGGCTGAGCAGGGAATTGATCTCTGATCTCCAGAATTGAAGTTCCAGCATTCAGACCACTACATTATGCTGGTTCTACATAGCTAGGTGAATTGAAATCAGTACTTTCATTTGGTATTTACTTGGACCCCCAGTTTGCTAACAGCTACTTTCTGACCATCAGCCATGCATGTCATGAATTTCAGCTGTCTCTTACTGCTGTTTTGAATACTTCACTTTTCATGGCACCCATCATCTGTTTCCTGAGGCAGATCCTTGACTCTGGCTGATGGTAGAAACACCCCTTACCTGCTGTCTGCCAAGATTTCGAGCCAGAATCCTCAAAGCCATAGTGTGTGGCCTTGTGGGATGAGTAACTATGGATTTGGTACAATAGGATCCAAATTCCTGCAAGCAGCGATGCCTTTTTGGGGCCAACCAAAATGCATAAAAGACATGTTGCAAGATTTCAGAACTCCGTTAACTTCTTCATCAGGCAAGAGTGAAGAAGCCAGTGGAACCTCAAAAGCTTGCAACATGTATTCTGTGCATTTTGCTTGATCTGATAAAAGGTATCATTGTTTTGTGGAATTTAGATGTTATTGTACTTTGCCATATGGCCAACACAGCTACCCCTGGATATGTTTTATGGTTTTTGTGTGTGGACATAAAGGTAGACAAAGGAATAAGGAGGTGCATTGATGGTACCTCCACTTGGCAGATGGTTTGAAGCATTTAGGATACTGAGAGTCTTTCATTTTCTATCAAGAGATTCAAATCACAAGAAGAGAAATTCCAACTAAATTCCGTATTGGGGGAAACATCCATCTTCACCAGTATCCAGATGTTCAACAGTGGAACCATCTGCTTTAGAAGGAGGCAGATTCTTCTTCATGGAGTGAGGAGGGTTAAACAGAGGATGGATATCCACCTCTCAGGAGTGCTTTTGCTGTCACTTTGTGTACTGGCAAGGAGTTGGCTCAGGATTACCAAACTTTGGTCCTCCAGATGTTTGGGGACTTCAGCTCCCAGAATTCTGACACTTTGGCTGAGTTGGCTAGGAGTTCTGGGAGTTGAAGCCTAAAACAGGACGGAGGATCAAGGTTTGGGAATCACTGGTCTGGATGACCCTTGAAGTTCCTTCCAACTAGAGATTGCCTGCTCAGTATTCTCCTAAGCCCTTAGGTTTGGCCTCTTAAAGTATTATATATTAAGTGCCAGCCACAATTGCTCACAGCTTGTCATTCAGACATATACACTGGTCTCCAGAAATTATGACTTTGGAGACCAGGGTTTGAATCTCTGTTCTGTCATGGAACCCCGCTGGGTGATCTTGGGCATGTCACACTCTCTCGGCCTCAGGAGAAGGCAAAGGCAATCCCCCTCTGAACAAATCTTGCCAAGAAAACCCTGTGATAGGGTCTCCTTAGGGTCACCATAAGTTGGAAATAATGTGGAGGCACACAACAACAAATAAGATTGGACTTTCTGGTTGGATCACTGAGGGCAAAGGAGGGTAAGTGAGAATGGGGACAAGTGAAGGCAAGTACAGAGAAACCAACAAGTTTGTACAAGATGCACTGAAAAATCAAATTACTAAAATGGGAGGCCTTTTTCTTTCACTGCTGAAAAGATTTTTCAAAAAAAGAGAGTTGGTTTCAGCACACCCTTGTTTGAAATGGGTTCTCCCTTCAAGGTGACCAAGGGATCTTGTAGCACCTTTGAAACTAACCGCGCAAAAGAAGATGTAGCCTAAGCTTTCATAGACCTGGCCCGCTTCCTCAGATGCATGGAATGAACTGATGCCCCATGCACCTGAGCAAGTGGACCATGTCCGTGAAAGCTTATACTACAATTTCTTTCTCACAGCTAGTCTCAAAGCTGCTACGAAATCCCTTTGCATACTGATATTTCGGGCTAACACAGCTATGTCTCTGAATTCTTCCCACATAATGTACAAAGTTGGTGTTATTGAAATTTAGGCATATGCTTTCATTATACAAGTGAGAGGAAGGCAATTGCATGGGGGCCAGGGCCAATTCTTTCCCCGTATTTGTTTTGTGGGTTGCTTGCACATGCACACACAGAGCAAATGCCTCATTTTCCTCTGTATTCCCTCTCAAAATGGCAATAGTTTTGGGAAGTACAGGAGTCTGGGGTGCTTGTGGGATGGAGTTACCTCTGTGTGTTTCCACATGTTTTGGGGCTTTCTGTATGGTTTGGGGGCAAAGATTGCCTGGAAATTGTGCAGCAATCTTTTTTAATGGAGGGTTTGGAAACTAATGGGGGGCTTACTCCTGGTACAGTATAAACACTAAGATGGGAGCAAATCTTGCATTTTCTTCTGGCAGGATAAGCATTGCAATGAATAAATAAATAAAGCAAACTCCTACTCTCCCCGCAAACCAGTACTTAGCTTGACAACGTTTAGCAATACTGATCTGCAAACTTTGCATGGTTGTTTGTACTCCGTGACAGATGGATGGACTTTGGGACAACAAAATAGTGTCACGGTCTCTCTTGTGGGTACATTGTGTTTGTCCCTCATCGGCTTGCTCTGAGCAGCGTTTGTCTTTTGTCTTGGGATTATTTATGCAAATAGATGATGCTGGGGGGTCCCCTATAATGGGGCTGTTGTTTTCCAAAACAGAAAAGCCTACAAATAGTTTATTATTGGGATGAAAGGGGGAAGAAAAGGGGAAGGGGACCTATTTCCCATGTTTGGCTTTGCTTTCTGCTAAAATCAGTTGATACGCCTTGGCTGTGTGCTATGCAATTTTGGCATTTGTAGTTTAGTCAGTTGTCAGAGAACTCTGGTGCCACAACAAACTACAAATCCTAGGACTCCATACAACAGAGCCATGATGGTTAAAGCAGTGTCAAACTGCATTATTTCTGAAGTGTGGCAGGAGCCAAAGAGAAGAGTGTGACTTGCCCAAGGTTTTCCATTGCTGAGCGGGGTTTTAGACCCTGATCCCCCAGAATCCTTAAACTGCTATATCAAACTGGTTTTCACCCTAATGATGTCTTAATAATAATTACTTGTGAATCAGCACCCTTTTATCGATGTGAATAATAATAGAGGAACTATGAATGAACTCGAGAGCCACTGACTCCGGATTGAGTTTTTAATTTATTCTTGTGTTGTTTTAATTATTTTTTGGTTTAATCTTGTCTTAAGGGGTGGGTGGAGGGATCATGTTTGGAGGGAATGTTTTTAACTGTGCTGTTTTAAAATGCTGTAACCCGCCCCGATTGCCTAGCAGAGGGGCGGGCTATAAATAAAACTTATTATTATTATTATTATTGTTGGAGTGTTGGACTACAACTCTGGAGACCCGGGTTCAATTCCCAGCTCAGCCATGAAACCCACTGGGTGATCTTGGGCAAGTCACATACTCTCAGCCTCAGGGAAAGGCAATGGCAAACCTCCTCTAAACAAATCTTTCCAAGAAAACTGTGTGATAGGGTTGCCTTAGGGTTGCCATAAGTTGAAAATGACTTGAAGGC
>CM034708.1:5342199-5359681 GCA_020142125.1 Phrynosoma platyrhinos
GCTGCTGGAACGAATTAATTTCGTAAGTAGAGGTACCACTGTAATACTAATTAACTAAATTTTCATTTGTATATCTTTACACATGCATAAATGTATCTACTATATATCAGTGCATACTTTGATTTTACTGTATGCAAATATCAATAAGGTCCTCAAATGTAAAGATACAGAGGGTTTTGGGTATCCACTGGGGTTTGTCCCCAGGACCCCTCGAGGATATCGAAATCTGTGGATGCTCAAGTCGTATTAAATACAGTGGTGTAGTAAATTCATGTCCCCTTCAGTGGGCCCTTGGTATCTGCTGGGGTTTGCTTCCAGTACCCACTATAGATACCCAAATCCATGGATCCTCAAGTCCCATTAAATACAGTGGCATACTGAAATGATGTCCCTTATATATTGTGTTTGGAATTTATATATTTTTAAAGTATATTCAAGCCGCGGATGCTTGAAACTGTGGATGCTATGGGCTTGCTGTATATAAAATGGTAAAATCAAAGTTTACTTTTTGGAATTTATGTATTTTTAAATATTTTAAAGCCATGGATGGTTGGATCCATTGAGAAAGAATCTGTGGATACGAAGTATACATCAATATGTACAATCAGCCCTCTATATCCAAAAAGTCAACCACCCACGTCTTGAAACTATCCCCCACAAATATAAATCCCAAAAAACAAACCTTGATTTTTGCCATTTTATAGAAGGGACACACCATTTTACCACACCACTGTATATAACAGGACGTGAGCATTTTCTGGGGGAGGTCCTGGAACCAAAACCCCAATAGATACCAAAGGCCCACTATTTATGATGCATGGGAAGTTTAGGAAGATAAGATCCTCAAGTTAATTAATTAAATCGTGAAAGTGAGACTCATCTGTGCCATAGTTTCTGATTTCTACGTATGGGTGAAAAGCTGAACCTCGGCCTCTCAAAGCTGGATGAAAACTGGACAATGAAGAAAATTGGCAGGAAGAGAAACAGCCCTTTTGCAATGGGTGCTGGAGAAGAGTTCCCATATCGAACATGGGGTGGAGACAACAGGCAGATTAGGATCTTGGCATTAGCCAAGAAAAGGTGAGGGCTGCTCCCAAGAGCAAGTATAAAAAGAGGGACAGAGCAGTGTTTGGAGCTAGTTAAGAGAGTTTTATTTTGGCCTGAGGGGTTTAGCCGCCAAGGAGGCTGAGGGAGATTGCTATGAAGTCCAGTTAGAAGGGGGTTTATGTACCCAAGTTAGGGTTGATATTTTACCGTGCCCTGAGGGGTGAAGAGCCATTGACGCTAAGATAGGCAGCTGCGAGGGCAGTTAGAAAATGTTTTAATATCTGTTACTTATAGATATCACTAATAGTAAAGTGGTGAAGAGAAATATGACATAGAAAATTAGAAGTAGATGAAATTGTATTTCGGGTAAACAAGCTAATACTGGTGTGTATAATTTGAAATGATTAACAGAAATTTTTGAAGATGTTGTTAAGTTCATAGGATGTATCATTAAGAAAGAGAGAAACTAAAAGTAAATAAAATTGTAAAGAGTTCCGAACTGGGAAGTTTAAGGACAAAATTCAGAGCTAGTAAAAGACAGAGATATTTTTGTAATTGGTGTATGTTTTGTATAGTATGTGGATTGTTAGTAAGTAGATTTATGTTGGTATGTAAATTTGTCAAGTGTTAGTGTTATGTTTGTCATATTGTAGATATATGTTTTTTAAATAAATAAATAATAAAAAGGGGTTTTAGGTATCCAAGAAAGGGATGAGGAGTGTCCTTAATTAAGTTGTTGTAGTGTCCTGTGGGAGACATAGTGTTTGGTGACTAGTGGAGTCACAGGTAACCAGAAGGGTTATCAGATACAAAAGTTTAATAAAGGTTCTGAGAAACTTAGGGCTGGTACAGACCGGCAAAAAGAGCCAGCTTCCCAGCAGTGTGAGGGTGCAGCGTTCAGACAGCAGCATGTCCCTACAGTGCTTGGAAGCCGCACGTCTAACCGCATGTATGGCGGCTTCATGGCGTTTCTGTGGTGTGGCCTTTACATGTGCCATGGCACAGAAGCCTGGGAGGGCACCTTTTTCCTGGCGCAAAAAGGAGTGACTTTCTGCCGCTTCTTTTTGCACTGGGAAAATGCTGGATTGCAGGCATGGTATACGGTTGCCACAGCCCTTGCCTGGCGAGCAAAGGCGGCAGCAAGCCGGTCCTTCGGGGCCGTCTGTTTCCCTCCTTAGTTTGTAAGGGAACATATATAAAGTTATAAGGAAACAATTACAAACTAAAGAAATTGTCAAACAATGTTAACTATTAGCGTATTTAAATACCTATCCATTGTGAACACCATCCACTAAAAGACACTATATTCAGCCTGACTTGTAAATAAATCTATTACTTTGTTTCAACAAGGAGCTACCTGGAATGATTTCAGAAGTAGCTTAAAAACGCTACCAACATTGAGAATAGTCTTTTAGGTTTGAGACACATTAGATAATGTGTGTCTGGCTGTCAAAGAATAGTTGGTGCCAAGCTGGGGGGGGGGGGAATTGAAACTCAGATGGCTGGCATCTAAAGAGAGTCATTGTGCAGGAGACACTTAAGAGAGTCCTGGGTTTGAGTCTCACAGTGAAAAATTGGTGGGATAATGACGATCACCTTCCCATAGTTGATGGCAGTGGTGGCACACGTTAAAAAGGAGTGAAAGGTTTTGAGAGATTTTGGCAGTGCCACATTGTCACCGTCACAAATTGGTGGCAGCGATGGGATCAAAAAGATCCATTGTGCTGCCATCAGAGAAAATTGGGTGACTCATCGTGACACATGGAAACTACCTTGGACAGCTAAAAAGACAAATAAATGGGTCCCAGAGCAAATCAAGCCCAAACACTTACTAGAAGCCAAATTGACTAAGCTGAGGCAGTTGTACTTTGCACATGTCAGGAGACAACATGACTCACTGGAAAAGACAATAATGCTGGAAGAAAGTGGAAGGTAGGTAAGAAAAGAGGAAGATTGCATTACAGAAAGATTAGCACAATCCAGAAAGCCACAGCCTTGAGTTTGCAAAACCTTTGCAGGGCTCTGAATAATAGGCTTTCTTGGAAGTCTCTTATTCACAGAAGGGCAGCAAGTCAAAGTCGACATGATGGGACATAAGGAAGACAACAGCAAATTTTAGGCTAACTTGTTCTCATTTTTATCCTGTCTTTCAGCAATGCGTATTTCAGCAAATGGTAAGTGGTCACTTTACTCACACTCCCTGGTACCAAGAGGTTTGATTTCAGAATTTCTGAGATAGGAACGACTCTTTAATTCATCTGATTAATGCCATAATCACGTTTGTAGAGCTCTTGGGGGAAAAAGAAATTGTAAAGGAGGTCTCCTTTTACTATAATCCTATTGAAACTGGGATTCTTTTCAATGTTGTTTGAATGGGGAAAGGGGGGAATTAGACAAACAAATAACTCCGACTCAGCTCCCCGGAAATAGAAAATCAGAGCAGCCTCAATGGTGGAAAAGTTCCTTTTGTCTTTTCTGTTTTAGTTGCACGAAATCTCTTAATACCAGTTTTCAGCTGAGGAAATCAAATACCTTCGGAGCAGCGAGGGAGGAGCTGGTTAAATATTGACTGTTGGCTTAGTTAAGTTTTGTAGACTAAATCCTTCCAACGTTTAGCCAAACATAACAAACGCATTCCGGACGGGGGTAGTAATAAAGATGGAAAACTTCTATCTCTCTTGCAGAAATGCCTTGCTAGAGCTGGCTGGAAATGCCGCCGTGTGAATCTGTTCAGCTCAAACTGTGATTGGAAAAACAGTCTCTCTTAATTCAGGACTTGAATGTGAAATGAAATCCAGATAATTTGGCTGCTCCTTTTTTTAATGAATAAAAAAAAAAAGCAAAATGCTATGCAAGAAACAGAAGTTTCTGTGGATAGTGCTGCGTGTGTGTGAATATGTGCCTTCAAGACACTTGCTGTCTTATGGGTCTCCCATCCAAGTATTAACCAGGGCAGAATCTGCTTAGCTTCCAAGATCAGATGTGATCTGGTGACTTTAGGGTCTGTAGGTCCAAGGCATGTGTGTGTGTGTGTGTGTATCTTCAAATCAGCTGTTGATGGTGACCCTATGAATTTCATAGTGTTTTCTTAAGCAAGGAATACTCAAGAGATGGTTTTGCTATTTCCTGCCTCTGAATGTAGCCTTTACAGCATCTGTTATTTGTTTCTAGTCTCCCATCCAAGTACTAACCAGGACTGATCCTGTTTAGCTTCCAAGATCAGACAAGATCTGGTGCCTTTAGGACATACTTAGGCATTAAATGTCATTCCTCCTGTAGTTAGGAGATTAGTGGTAAATCTTTACTCAGCATTGTTTGCAGTCTAATTATCTTCTTTCAGTCTTTCCTTTTTTCTCAGCTTAGGTACACTTAGGCTGCATCCGTACTGCAGAATAATCTAGTTTGACACCACTTTAACTGCCATGGCTCATTGCTATGGAATACAGGGAAGTGTAGTTTGTTGCAGAACCAGTATTCCGTAGCATTGAGCCATAGCAGTTAAAGTGGTGTCAAACCGGATTATTTCTGCAGTGCGGATGCAGCCATAGTGACCCCTAATATCCACAGTTTCCACCCGCCTGTGTTACCTTAACAGCTGGGGACAGATTTCTGGTAAGGATATGGAAATCCCTCAGTTTTGATTTTTTATTCCATTTCTCTGAAACCAGCCAACAGAATGCTTTTAAAGAATGGCCTGAGGTGCTATATTGTATTAATGTATTTTTAGCATTTTTATCTTTTTAAGATATTTGATAATTTAGCATTGAATTTGTTTTAATTATAGTAGTAATTTAATCCTTCTTTAATATACTATTTTTGTATGTTTTTAACTGTATGGTGTTTTTTTAATGTTGTAAGCTGCCCTGAGTCCCAGTCCTGGGAGAAGGGCAGGATATAAATATCATCATCATCATCATTATCATCATCATCCGCACTGCAGAAATAATCCAGTTTTTACACCACTATAACTGCCATGGCTCAATGCTATGAAATGCTGAGAATTGCAGTTTTGAGAGATATTTAGCCTTCTCTGTCAAAGAGCTCTGGTGCCACAACAAACTACAATTCCCAGAATCCCATAGTATTGAGAGATGGAGACAGTGGACAAAAATTTTCACCAGTTTTGTTTTGTTTTGTTAAGTAGCTTCCAGTTGTGTTTTCTGTGCCATTTCGGGACCAGAAGTGGGCCTTTTCTAAAATGGGGGATGAATAGAAAGTGACTTCTGGAACACTCTGGCTCAGGATTCTCCCTAAACTGCAAATCCTAGGATGCCCTAGAATAGAACCATAGCAATTCAAGCAGAATCATAGTGCTGTATCTGTATCATGTGAAAGGGCCCTTGAAAAGGAACATTAGATCAGGAATGAGCCTTATTCTTCCCATGCATATTATACTTTCTTCTCCTCTCCTTCAGTGCTGTCAAATTCCCTGGTCTGTGGCTTTCCTCCCATTCTGTTCTTGCTTCCTGGTGCCATAAAATGTGATTCAAACGTTGCACATCCATAAGCAAAATCCACTGGACTCGATGTGTGTGTGTATATATGGACTTTACATGGGGGGGATTATGATTGCATCCACTTTTTTGACATTTTTGTTTGAAAAACCTCTGAAAAGAGTAGTGAGTGTAGTGTATGTGCGTGTGCGTGCACAAATGTTGTGTGTGAATCCAATGTTGGGCAAAGAGTTTGGGGGCTGATATGGCCAGCCAACTCAGGGTCCAGTGTACTTTTCACACTGGTTGGCCTTGTGGCTTTGAAGTCAATGGGGTGGGGAATACATTTTGGCTTTTTCTCTGAATCTTGTCTCCAAAATAGGTTGCAAAGAGATCTTGTAGCACCTTTGAGAAGTTGGCAGCAGCCTGAGCTTTCGTAGACTTAAGTCTACTTTCAGATGCATCTGAGGAAGTAGAGTTAAGTCTGCAAAAGCTCATGCTGCCAACTTTTTTTCAGTTAGTCTTAAAGGTGCTACAAGATCTCTTTACATACTGATTTTACAGGCTAGCATGGCTATGTCTTTGAAGTCTTCCAAAATAAGCTGAGAGCCTTAGATAAAGTTTGGTCTAAGATGTGGAGTGGATTCACTGCCCCTCTGACATGGAAGCTGCCAGCCATCACTTGACCCCGATGAACCTGAAGAGTATTTTTCCTGTCTCTGTTTAAATCCCAAACTAGAAATAAATCTGGGGTTCTTAGTTCTTATCTTGTGTTGAAAGTGGAATGATGAGACTCTGAAATTTAAATTTAGAGCCATGGAATTATGGACTTAGACAAACTATTAAATCTGAGTATGGGGGACATAGAATATACTGGCATATCCTGTGTCCTTGGTGGTCAGAGATTATTTACGGATGAGTTACATCAGTATTTCCCCACTTGGTGTCCTTCAGGTGTATTTACCTGCAACCTCCATCATTCCTCAGCCAAGATGGCCTTGCTATCTGAAGGAACATGGGAGCTGCAGTCCGGTACATCTGCAAAGCACAGATTGGGGAAGGATGGGTTATGTTTTGACACGCTTGCATCCTTTCAGAAGGTGTCTTGCCATGTGAATTTCTGGGGAAGGTCCATGTTGTGATGGTAATAAGAATTTTGTGGTTGCAGTGTGCACAGCGGCACAGAAGATGTGAATGAAAGAAAGCAGAAATGCAACTAAAAATAAATATTTTGAGGAAGAAATAATAACTTCTGAATGAAGGGCCTATGTTTTAACCTATCTTCTTCCATTCCACTTTTTCAGCACCAATAACCAGGCCCGTGAATGAACGGGGAACGTTGGGGAGCCTAGAAGGTGCTGTGTCGCAGCCCGCGTTTTATGCTTGAACCGGCTCATTCAAGTAAATGAAACCACTATCCTGTCTTGTCTAAGGGTAGGCAAATGGTGCGAAATCCGTGCTTCCAGAAAGGGCTGAAGCCACCTTGAACCAGCTCAGGAGAGGACAATCTTGCTACCCATTTCCCTTACCCTCGTTCTTCATTTGTCCCTTTCCAGAACTGAAGCTCCCCTAAACAGATATTCCACCTCTTGGATTAAGAGGAGTGGTAGCATATTTTCAACCAACCGACTGAAATCCTCTAACTCCAAGGGAAGAAACTAAACATTCCTCTGTGGCTAATGGTTCTTACCATGTGGTAACAATGAGTGGATTCAGGTATTAGGGAGAAAGGTGGTAGACAGCTAAATTTTATCCATCTGAACAACATGGTGGAGCGGTTGGCTCTGCCACACTCACTACTCTCTGTCTATACAACCAATAGTGGTTAATGGCTCCCATGTCAGTGAACTGTCAGTATAACCTCAGGTTATCACCCAGGCTATAAAAGGAGCTTTCCTTGGTGCTGAATACTATTCCTAACTAGGTTCAGCACCATGGACATTTCCATCAAACTTACTCCAAACATAGAATGGACTCACTGTCCCATTAACATGGCAGCCACTGCTGTACGCAACTGAACAGTTAAGTCCATCATCTCACAGTTTTTCTATATGGCTGCAGCCAGGTCATCATATTCCCAGTACAGATTCCATACAATAAACTCATTATTGAGCTTATTAATCGCCTTATAGTCCTCCCTGTACTAAAGGTTAGGGAATGAGTACAATACGGCCTCCGTATCTGCAGAGGTTATGTTCCAATGAACGCCTGTGGATACCTGAAACCATGGATAATAAGGAACCCTATTGTTTCCAGTGAGACAAATGACTTCTGTCCCAAGCGTACCATAGAATCACACTGGAGGACCTAGAAGTGCCTAGAGAAAGCATTGCTCTAGGTATTTATAGGTCCTCTGGGGTGATTCTTTGGTATGTTTGGGCCAGAGATTGGCCACAGAATCGCACTGGAGGACTAGAGGATATATTTTTTCAGGCACGAATAGGTGAAACCACAGATACCGAATTCATGGGTATGGGGGTTGTACTGTACTGTACGTTATTCTGGTGTTTGGTATCTTGGCCACAATGGCCCTATGTAAATGCCCCCACCCAGAGTTAGGCTTTTGTAAATGAGAGACCTCTGACAAGTCCCACCATCATCTATGCCCCCACCCCACCATGTTCACTGAAATTTTTAAAACCTTTCTTTTAAAATAATGGACCCCAAATCCTTCCTGTGCCTCCTATGAGATACTGGGGACAATTTAGCCCCTTCCTATGAGATATTGGGGACAATTTAGCCCCTTCCAGCCTAGAAGAGGTCTTTTTAAAACAAGAGATCTGTCAATGCCCTAAAACAGCTTAGCTGGAATTCCCCTAGCACCTCCTAGGGACCATGGGGAGGGATTTTAGAAATATTTGGGGAATGCTTGTGGAGGGGGGGGTGAACCTCAAAAAGATCCCTGGGGACCTAAGTGTGTCCTGAAGCCCAACTCCATGTGTTAAAGGATTTATGTATTGCAATCCCTTCTCCCATAAGCAACCTTCATGGTTTAGAATTGTTCAGGATTCTCAGCTGTGATTTGAAATTGTTCAGGTTTCTTAAATGGCACACGAAGCCTACAGGAATAAAAAAGACTTTACCAGTGTAGATAGAAGATGAGAATTATATGCATAGAAGGTTGTGAGGACAGGTGAGGAACATGCTATAGATATATGATGTAATGAATTAACACTCTTTTTCTCATGCAAATCTAACTGCATAGAAAGAAATGCCCGTGTTAGACTAGGATTAAAATTAGGGGTACACTGCACTGTTGCGCTCAGAAATATCTATAGATTTGTTTTTCCCCATTCATTTTCCAGGACAAAGAGAAAATGCTCACCTTAAAAGTGTGGGATGACCATGTGGGAGCCATAACATGGAAAAAGGTGGAGGAAGCAGATGAAGTCTAGGAAAGCTTATGCACTTCTTTCACTTAGTTAGTCCCAAAGGTGCTACAAGATCCCTTTGCATTACATTATGAAAAACATGCTACTTAATTCATAGGGGCTTTTTGAATAATGATGAAAAACAACTTCACCTTTTGCTTTCAGATTAATGAGACCCACAAAATGAAACAAACAAGTTTTGACTCATTATTTCCATATTCTCCTGTCTTTATCTCTAATCAATGATCAGAGATTAGAGATAAGGAGTTGTTTGAAACCTGGAAAGGTTTTTTCAGTGAAACAAGCCCGGATTGCAATCTGGAGAGGTTTTGCATGGGACAAGAGGTCTTGTTTGCTGTCCTGCAAGGTTTTGCATGGAACAGGAGATTTTTGTGAGCAGACTGACAAAGTCTTGCATGGAACAAGAACCCTGGTTTGCAGACTGGCATGGTTTTGCATGGAACAGGAGTTCTTCTTGGCTGAGTGGCAAGGTTTTGCATGGAACTGGAACTCTGGTGGGCAGACCTGTGAGGCTTTGCATGGGAGAGGAGTTAACATGTGCAGATTAACAAGGCTTTGCATGGAAAAAAGCTCTGTTGTGCAGACTGATACTGCTTTTTAAAAAAAACAATGAGCGATGTAGTGAATTAACACTTTGCCAGCTAATGATACCGGATTAATTTCTGAAGCCACTAACAACACTGTGAGCTAAGCCAAGATCCTACACAGAACTTGTGTAGTGTGAATCTGCTCATGAAGTACTGGTTGCACCGTTGCACTATACCACGCTTCTGCTGAAAACCAATATTGTGCAACCAGTTGTGAATCTGTGAATTTGCTTGCTTTGGCCACCATTCCAGTGAATCGAGTGGTACATTGTAGGCACTGGTGCATAGTTGTGCACTATGCAAGAATGTTCAACTGCATGTGTGATGGTTCCACTTTCAGAACTTCTCCTGTGCATCTCTGAACTGAACATGAACATTACACCATAGCCAAATGACCAAGTGCATAAGGGAACTTATGTGTTCATATAATGCCAACAGGATGCCAGCTACTATCATTCCAAGCTCTGAAGCTAGTTTCTTTTCCACCTTGGCTTCCTGCTATTCCATTTCTGCTGTCAGTCAAAGCTTGAAAAGGTTTTCTAGATAATGGGCCATGGCCCCGGTGATTCCACCACTTCTTTAGGCTACAGCGCAGCCAGTGTGATACTGTTTGGGAATCCTAGGATGTCCTTATCCATTTATGATGATTCATTACTACTCAACAGCAAAGAAAGAGGGATGTAGCTTGATCCCTTCCCACTCTGAAAGCCACAGATTTGGGGATGCATCCATTAGTGTTGTCTTCCCAAAATTCTCCACTCTGTTTACAGCTGGTGAAACTGGGTCGATATAAAGGATGTTTCACCAAATATTCTCCCGCTTGGGAGGAAGGAGGCTGACTCAAATTTGAGGCAGAGAGAGGCAATGCCCTTGGGCAGCAAAGAGAAGTCAAGATCCCCCATTGCCCAGCATAGCAAAAGAGTTCCGCAAGCAGAACTTCACTACAGCTTGCAACTCTCCACTCCCAGGACTCAATTGTTTTGTTGTGGTAGACCTCCTGAATGTCCATTTCTAATTAATTTCATGACTGGGGGAAAGTATGAGAGCACTCTTTCCCTGAGATCCACCGGGGGACTCTAGATGCATCATTTTGCATCTGGCTACGGGAACATAGCCAGACAGTTCTAACAGCTGCAGAATGGCCATTCAGGGAAACTACCACAGCAAAACTAAGAGTTAATGCAGGGGGGAGAGCAGAGTTGAAATTATTAATCCTCACATGTGAGGATGAAATGGTTGAAAATTTACATCCCTACTCACAAGGAAAAAGATTGATGGATTTGTTTTTCTAGTAAGAAAAGTTAGAGAAAACAATGGGGAAAACTCAGAAACCCTGCAAATGGGTGTTGGACTTTATGTAAGCTTTCACAGATGAGGCAGTGCAGCCATACAACCAAGAGCCTAATCTGGAAACACCCCCAGATAATTTCTCAGAAAATTATTTTGTAAGAAATTTCAGCTGATGTCTCATAAAGTCCTTTTCAGAGCACCACAGAATGTCCTAGTACATTTCCATAGTTAGGGCTAGGGCATCACTGGGCTGCTTTCTGGTCCCTAGTCACTTGATTCTACCTACCAAGTTAAAATCTTTTGAAAATGGAAGCCCATTGCCTGTAACTTTACTCCAAGGGAGGACATTGAATGTTTTGTGTGGCTTGCTGCAGATTAGCACACCTTATAGACGGACACAGCACACTAATTACTATGCTGCCACTCCTTGCAGGATGATACCCTTAATAAATATTGGCCAAGATTCCACATCACAGCCTATGTTATGTAAGTTTAGGAATCCTTCGCTACTTTGCAAGGCACAATGAAACACTGTTAGGGCCGATGAGGATGGCCCACCCCCCTGTGCCACCCCTGGGAGCGCTGGATTGGGGCCGTGGCAACCACATGCCGTGGCCCTGATCTGGCTTTTTGCCGGTCCCAAAAGAGCTGGTAAATGCCTCTCCTTTTTGGGGCGAGAAAAAGCCAGCCTTAGAGCCACCGCCGCTGTGGCTCTTTTGTGCGCCAACAGGGCGCCCTGATGCTCCACGCCATGCGGTCGGGCATGCAGCGTGACAGCAGAGTTGGGGCAGCTGGTGTGCGGTCATCCCACCTCAACTCCACCCACAGGCTGGTCCTTTAGGCCAGTCTGCATTGGCCCTTAGTGAATTAAAGATGTGCCTCGGAGCATTGGTAAGACCACAGCAATGTATACTGGGCTCTTCTGATGCTCATTGGGCTTTTTCAGTTGCATTGGGAACTTCTGGTGCACACTGGGCTCTTCTGCTCTGCATTATGCTTTTTCAATATGCATTGGGCGCTTCTGATGCAACTGGGCTCTTCTGTGTACACTGAGCTCATCTGATGCACATTGGGCTCTTCAGAGCTGCATTGGGCTTTGTCAATTGATATTGGGCATTTCTGATGCAGACTGGGCCCTTCTCTACACATTGAGTTCATCTGATGCACATTGAGCTCTTCTGATCTGCATTGGGCTTTTTCAATGTGCATTGTGCATTTCTGATGCACAGTTGGGCTTGGGATCTGCTTGGGCTTTTTCAGTGTGTACTGGGCTCATCTGATGCACATTGGGCTCTTCAGAGCTGCATTGGGCTTTGTCAGTGGACATTGGGCACTTCTGATGTACAGTGGGCTCTTCAATGTGCATTAGGTACTTCCGATGTACATTGGGTGCTCCTGTTGTGCTCCAGCACTTCCTAGCTGGTATTTGGATCCATATTGGAGAGTTCCTGATGCACATTGGAGCCCATTGTGCAATGGGCCATGGCGCATCAGTCACTCTACCACTGTGCAATGGATGATCATACTTTCTAGTGTCACAGTAGCCTCTAGGTGAATATAGATGTTGTAAAATTGCTCTGCTTTATTTCCCACATACGTTAAGTCCAGTTAGGAAGATGCAAGTGCCATACTGAATTTCATCCTTTAACTGGAGAACATTGTTTTTTGCACTGTTTTTTGACAAACATTTTACCTCCCAGCTAGAAACAGAAATATCGCAAACACATATGGCACCTTTTCAAAATCTCAAGTCTGTGATGTGTTGTACTTCTTAAGAGCAAGGAGAAAGTTAAGACACAAAGAATCTCTGGGGTTGTGGAGAGGATGCTCTGTAAAAAAATGTTGATGCTGTTCCTAAGAGCCCAGGAATTAAGAAGAAGGCTGGGTGGGTTTCCTCAACTGATCACTTCCATGACAGTTTAGAGTTGTCCAAGATTCTCAGCCTGTTTGAGGATTACAATCTAACATCTTGGAGATTTCTTTGAGTTCTTTTTAAAGTTCACATTGAAACCTGGGTTGCTGCCACACTGTAGAATTAATGCAGTTTGACATCACTTTAAGCATAATCCTATGGAATTCTGGTATTTGTTGTTCTGTTGTGGCACCAGAGCTCTCTGACAGAGAAGGTGAAATTACATGAAATTACACGAAATCTCACGAAACTACGAATTCCAGCATTCCATAGCATTGAGCCATGGCAGTTAAAGCGGTGTCAAACTGCATTAATCCTGCAGTGTACATGCAGCCCTGCAGAAGATTCACTGTCCCGTTGAAGCATGGTTGTTTACGGCATCTTAAGAACCCGCAGTTGTTTCACACAATCTAGGGTTACAAGCACAGTAAAATGGGGAGGGAAGGAATGGCGGCAGCAGAGCCATGTGGTTGTTATTGGGTATGTGAAGTCACAGTTGAAATGGTGTCTTGACTGGTGCATATGGTATTACGGCAGTGTATGTGTGTGTAGTTCTATTGCAATGAGAATTTTCTGCTCTGTAAAGTATGTGTGTGTGTGTGTACATATCTGCATGCCTGCATCTGTAGTTGCTTGGAAGATGCATCTTTGTTGTGATACAATGTGGGTGTGTGCATGGGGATGGGTGCTGAAATGTGTGTTCAGCTGTACGTGTGACATAATTGTGCACTTGCTATGATATCTGGATTTATGCAAGGCTGGCTGGTGTATTCTTTCCTCTTGTTATGGTGCATTGCTTATTCTTTCCTGAAGCGGCTACCTCTTCAGACTGACTCATCTCACCTTGGTTGCAGCTCCCTTTATATGGGGCTTAACCTATCTGATCCATGCGCTTAGTTGTACTGGAATCACCTCTGAACGCCAATTCTCCATCCAGGAACAGAGAGACAAGGTCTCAGACCATCTAGGGCAGGGGTAGGCAACCTTTCCCCTTTAAGGGCCGAGGGACTTCAGCTCCCAGAATCCCAGGAGCTATTGGCCAACATGGGACTATTGGCCAACATGGCTGAGGGGAAAGGTTGCCTACCCCTGATCTAGAGAGTGCTCTACCATCCCTACTGTGTACATGCCAGAGCTTGGAAAAATTTGGATTATACCTCCCAGCATCCTTAAAAAAACTTTGGGGGGTTCTAGTAGATGTTGCTTTATACCAGAGTCAGGCCATATTTCCATTCAAGATTAATGTTTTCTAAATCAGCAAATCTCTGCAATTTGGGACAAGGGTCTTTCTCAACCGTACCTGGAGGTATCAGGATGGAAGCTGAGAGTCTCCGATCTATTGCATGCAAAGCACCCAATCTGCCATGCAAGATGTTTCTCTTGAATATGGTCATATGCTGTGCTCTCTATTCAGAAGGCCCCAGATTCAATCCTTAGTGCTACCAGCTTTTAAAAAACCATATAGAAGGTAATTAGAATTTCAAAGACTCTCAAAGCATTAGGCTTTGCCAGTCAGTGAAAGGTTTGCAGGGAGGCAATTGCTGCATGGAATCTCCTGTCTCCCAGATGGCCTGCAGCTTGCACAAATTCCCAACCTTGCCCTATAGCAATGGTTCCCAACTTTTTCCATGCCCCACACCACTAAGAAATGTTTGATTAATGTTTCCGTCTGCTGCAAAAATAATGCAAAATTTAAAGATGAAGAAGTCTAATTTCTAATTTTTGAAACGCAAACAATACTCCGGGTGAACAAACTGAACTTAGAAGAAATAAGGTTTTAACTCAGTGCATAAAATGTAAGTCTAAATTGAGCAATTGGAGTCTTAATTTATTCAGAAAAAAATTGAGTAATGAGTCGTGACTAGACACTCAAGAACACAAGCATGTGTGGGCACCGCAGGCTGGGAACCCCTGGCATGTTGGTTTTAACACAAACTGAAATTAGAGAGGGCAGGCATTGGAGTCAAAATATTTAGAAGACACCGGGTGCATCTGTAGAAATATTGCAGTTTGGCACCACTTCAGCTGCCATGGCCCCATGGGATTTGTAAGTTTGTGAGACACCAGCACTCTTTGGCAGCAGAGAAGACCTTGTAAAACTACAAATTCCAGGATTCCATAGGATGGAACTACAGCACTTCAAGTGGTCTCAGACTGCATTATTTCTACAGTGTAGATGCACCCCTGAGAAGCTTTACCTCTGCAGTCCTCCTCCTTGTTCTTCTTTTAAAAAAAAAAAAAGATCTTACTTGCTAATTTCCTAAAAGAGCTAGTGGTTACTTTGCCCACTCCCATCACAAAAACTGATCTGTTATTGATCTTCTCCAAATGGAATACATGAACATGGTAGCGCCCATCTCTTTTGCCTCCTAAGACTTTTTGTCCAGAATAAAGCTACACTTGATATATGGCATTGTTCTTAGGGAAATTGTGTGTGTAGGTAAAGAGTGGGTGGGAGGTAAGAAACAGTGGCCACAAGCTGCTATGAAGAGTAGTTCTGCTAAGGTACCCCATTCCTCTTGAAAAATCACTGAAATCCCCTTCCTAAATTTCTCTTGTTAACAAAATGTGGGGAATAATGAATGAGGAGAATGCTGCTGTTAGCTCTGGGCCATGGGAGGCTTGGCATACAGAGAGTTCAGTTGCACATCTTAGCATGGTAAGATGTGGTATTGGAAAGAGGACTGGGGTCTATCCAATCCTGGGGCCCTTTCACACTGCTCTCTTCTAGTGCTATGATTCCACTCTAGCTTCCATGGCAACATCCTATGGAATCCTTGGAATTTGTAGTTCAGGGAGGGGTTTTTAGAAAGCTCAGCCATAAAGCTTTAGCGCCTCTCCAAACAACAAACTCCAGAATCCCATAGGATGCAACCCTGGCAGTTAAAGTGGAATAATAGTGCTAGGTTTGTGTAGTGTGAAATGACTCCTGAGTTGACTACAAGCCAAAGTGTGCCAAGAAACCCATCCAACATGGGACTGAAATGAGGCAAGTGGATAGGATGTTAACAGGCAGTGGAAAAGTAGGCTTCATCTTTTATCTTGCCCTAACCAGGGTTCTTAGAATCATAAAATTGGAAGAGACCCCAAGGGCCACCCAGTCCAACCCCATGCAGGAATACACAATCCAAGTACTCCCGACAGATGGCCATCCAGCCTTGCCAGATTGAAAACTGGAGAGGGCTCTTGTACTTTTATTTGAAAACTGTAGAGGGCTCCTGTACCTTTATTAGGCAATTTCAAACAGCTTGATAGCAAAGGGTTTTTTTGGGGGGGGGTGTATTTTGGGCTATGTGGCTGTGTTCTGGAAGTGTTCACTCCTGACATTTTGCCAGCATCTGTGACTGGCATCTTCAGAGAATGCTGATGAAACTCTTCTAGAACACAGCCACATAGCCTGAAAAACCCACAAAAAACTATGGATGCTGGCCATGAAGGCCTTCGAGCTCGACAACACTTTTTATTCATTTATTTTCCTTTTCTTTCTCTTCCAGTGCCACTGACTCGTGCCTCAACTTCCATACCTTGCCATGGCCAAACTAGAGACCCTCTCTGTCCTTAGTGACCCCAGCTATCACAGCCAGGAATCATTCCACCCCTTTGAACCAAGACTCTCTGAACCCACCTCCCAAGGCAGTATGGGAAGCGTGGGCAGCGGCGTCGCCAGCGAACAAGAGTTTGCCATGAAGAGTGTGGGGACTAGGACTCAGAGCAATAGTCGGCAGATTGACGGGTCCCGGAACAGCTACTCTACACGGGAGATCTCAAACCGCTACTCTGGGGAGGAGAAGACCTACAAATCAGAAAAGATCTCCAACTCCATATACATCAACGGAGACCTGCGCAAGAGTGAGAAAGTGAAGGCAGATCTCTGTGGGAATGTTGCAGCCAACAATGAGAAGAACATCCCACCTCCGCCTCAGTACAGAGAACCCAATAACCCACCAAAGATATTGCCAATCTCTGGTAAACTTGACCAGGTAAGATGCCATTGATCTCTTCAAATGAAGGCAAGTCTCCTGTGTTGGTTAGGAGGTGTTCCACCAATGTTGTGTTGCCATTGTTCAGCAAAGAAAGGAAAATAGGATGGTCATAGGAGAAGCAGTGCTTTGCACGGTGTTGGCTCCACTCCCCTTTATTTCTCTCATGACCAAGCATTCTTTTTTCCTCTCTGTCCAGTGACCTCTTCATTTGTCATGCCCTCTTATCAATACAGACTTGGTATTTATTTTTTGCATTTATTTATTTAAGAACACTTATACATTGCTTCTCAAATTCTAATCTAAAGTATCTCAAGGCAGTTGACATTAAAAACAGATACCACAAAGCTAATTAATAAAGAAAATGATGATAGATCAATGAAAACAATAACAAATCATTTAAAAATAATGCATTCAACATGAGGGTAAGTGACTGCCCTGGTAAATTAGGTAGATAATCAGGAAAATGCCTGAGCAAATGCCTGGTTCTTAGTTGAAAGTTGAAACTTCCACTGTAGGGATCCCACCTATTCTCAGTCAGAAGACTGTTAAAAATTATACCTCTGTACTTGAGAAGAGAGGGCTAGATTACTTTTCATCTACTTGAAAGGGAAGGGCTGGGTTCAGTCTGGCTCATTGATCTAAGACAGTTTTTCTCAACCTTTGGCCCTTAAGATGTTTTGAACTTCTACTCCCAAGCTTCCTGAACATTGACCATACTGGCTGGGAGTTTTGAGCGATGAAGTTCAAAACATCTAGATGCAAGGTTGAGAACCCCTGGCCCAAGAGAAGAAGGGGATGTTAGTGCTAGAACACATGGATTCTCAAAACTGCAAATCCA
>CM034708.1:5370203-5382048 GCA_020142125.1 Phrynosoma platyrhinos
TTTTGTGTTACTTTTCTAGTTCAAGAATGTTGGCATCACCAAATGGTGGAAGAGGAATATCACAAGAGTCAAGTGATGGCTTGTGCTGAGGCTATTATATTATATTTATTTATAATCTTGCCTTTTTTGCCCTGTCCAGAACTCAACATAGCTTTCGGGGATTAAAAACAGACACAACTTGAAAATTCATCTCTCACAAAAATTAAAAATGTAATTAAACTAACAATAGAGTTAAAAGCATGACCATTACAGATAAAGCACCAAATACATCCTGAAAACCACTTTTCTCCCTGAGCAACCATTCCTCAAAGGTAAGGTGTTCACTTGCCTATGAAATGATAGCAAGGAGGGCACCAATCTAATGTCTCTGGGAAGGGATTTCCAGAGCTTGGGAACAACCACCAAGAAGGCCTTTTCCCATGTTCCCACCAGATGTGCCTGTAAGAATGGTGGAAGAGAGAGAGAGAAGGATTCCCCCCCAAGAAGATCTCAAAAGAGGAGCAGGCTTATTTGGGAAAATATGATCTAGCAGATTATCTATACCACCCTATGTGGGTTACATCCAGGTTATCTTTGAATTGTGCCTGGAAATGGACCAGCAGCCAACAGAGCTGTTGCATGAAGGGAATTGCATGCTGCCTGTGGTCAGACTCTGTTCTTTGGCCCTGCTGAAATTTCAGAGCACTCTTGGAAGGCAGCCCCATGTAGAGCACGTTACAGTAATCGAAATAGGATATAACTAAGGCATGTACTACCAATGGCCAGATCTGACATCTCTTAAGGATGGATATAGTTGGTGCACAAACCTTAATTGTGCAAGTGAACTCCTGGCCATTGCTGAAACCTGAGCCTAAGTGATGATGAAGTGGAGAGGAGTGTGTGTTTTGCACAACTGCCCAACAGCTTATACACGAGAGATTTTTTTTAAAAATTGTAATAATTGAGTTACTATTGAGAAATGGGAAAGCAAAGAGATTTTTAAAATTGCAGTTATAACAACAATTAACAATTTGAAGGAGGCTTGAAAGATTAATGCTGACTAATTGCTTTTAAAGGTAATTTTCTAAGGTCTGGTCCATATAGTTTTGCATCTTGCTTTTCCCAGGAGCCAGCCAGGCACTTCCAGGAAGTCTGCAACCAGGGCTTAAAGGCAACAGTCCCCTCCAGCTCTTACTTTAGCCTTGGGGAAGTTACTTTTTGGAATACAATTCCCAGAATTTCTCAGCCACCATGGGTACTAGGGGGACTCTGGGAACAGTAATACAAACAAAATAACTTTTCTTATCTCTGTCTCACTCTTTGCAGCTGATGATAAGTGGCACCCCACTTCTGAATACAGAGATTCCAAGAGTAATTGCAGTTAAATGTCCATAGAATTGTCAATTTACCTTTTCAAGTTGTTTAAGCCAGTAGCTGTTGCAATACATTGGTCCCTCCACATTTGCTGGGGTTAGCGACACAGGACCCCTGTGAATGTGGAAAAACTGCAAATAACAAAAATGCTATGTTTTTACTTAAGAGAACACCTCTCTAGGAATCTCTAGGTCCTCCAGTACAACTCTGTGGTCAACATCTGCCAGACATTGACCATAGAAATGTGCTGGAGGAGCTACAAATACCTAGTGGCGTGTTCTCTCTAGGAATCTAGGTCCTTCAGTGCAACTTTTGGTTAAAGTTGAACACAGAGTTGCTCTGGAGGACCTAGATATTCCTAGAGAAAACATACTAGTACAATCCGTGAATAATCAAATCTGCAAATGTTGAGGAACGAGTGTGTATTGAATTGTCTAAATTAGTTGGGTAATGAAGCCCTTCTTGCATTGTCTGTCCTGCTTCTACTGCCAGTCAGTTTTCTTGGGGGCAAATAATGTGATGACTGAAGGAGACACAAATTCTCTCCCACGTTTTGAACCATGCATGGGTGATTTGTATACAGAGAATGCTTAGTACATTCACAAAGCTACCGTTTTAGGATTTACAAGGGAAAAGCGATCAGAAATGTTCCTTTTTTCAACTACAGTTGAACTATACTTCCCAGAATCCCACAGCCAGTGTCTACTGTGGGATTCTTGGAACTATATAGTCCCACATCACAACTTTTCCATGCCCTGAGTGGGAGCCATGATATTTAGCCAACTTCAGGCTGGTTAGTAGTTGTAGTGCAGATTTGCCCTTGGGTCTATCGTAGCAAAATTGTTATGTAAGCTGGCTGGGTGCAAAGGCCCTGTGATGTATCCCTTGGTCCCACAATCCATGGTTTGGTTTGCCTCTGGAATGCAAGGTGCACAATGCCTTTACTAGATTTGTTTTGGTTTTAATTATGCTTTCTTGCACCTCAATAGATCAAATGGAACAGCCCCTTCCTTTCCCTGAACCTTCCCGCCTTTAACCACAAGCAAGCAAGATCCATGGCCATTCTTGTGACACACTAGTGCATGAGGCTAATGTTAGAAATAACACTCTTGCAGAAACACACACAAAGCACCTGTGCCACTTTTGAACAGTGCCCGGGAACTACCATTCAAGATGGTGGCCTTCTGCCTTAGGGCAGGACTGGCCATTGCAAACAAACCCTGTTGTTGATAGATAGCATCAGCCGGCAGAAGACTTACTGCTGGGTTATCAGTATGTGAAAGTGCTTATTAACTGAAATAAGAAAGCAAATTGTTTACTTATATGCTGCTACGTTATACAGAGACAAGTGTACTTGGATGTAAATAACTGTTCTGTATATGTATATATGATTATTAAAGCAAAACATGTACAAAAAGAGAGAGAACACAAGAGAACTCTCTTAGTAACTGGGTTTTACAGTAAGAGCAGACCTTTACTGTCAAGAGCTGAGCTTCTCAGAATATCTTAAAAGCCCACTGATTTCATATGGCATCCAGGTCACAGCATACCTCCCCGAGGTTATGACATGGTGGCCTTGTTTCGGTGTCTGTTTTGTCAACCTGTTGATAGTCTTGTGGGGAACCTGAGGGTTTTATCTGTTTTTGATCATTTTGAGGTGTTGATTTGTGGTAGAAACAAAGCTCACTTGAGCAGGGTTATCCCTCATCTGATGTATCCCTCATCCGACTTCAGAGGCCATCAAGCCTCAGCGAAACTCTTGACGAGAGTCAGCGCTTCCTTTCTGAAGGTGAGTGGTTGACCGAAAATGGCCCAGAAAAAGAGTGACCCCAGAGGATGTGTTGATTCCCTCTGTTGAAACAGCACTTTATAATCTTTGCTTCCGCTTCCTGGCCAATGTGACCAAAGAACTGACAGGAGGGCCCTACGGGATGCATGCAGAACCAAGGTCTCTATTTTTTAATGATATTGCTGTGCACAGTCTGAAACTTAAAAATAAAACACTGTGGTACAAGGAGCAAATGCGCATGCACTATTCCATGTATGATGCAGTGAGGTGTGTGGATTGTGTTAACATCTTACTGATCAAAAGAACAGGTATGGAAAAGTGCATGCTATGAGTTAACAGGTGAGGGAGGATGGCTTCCCTTGCTTTTTTTATCTCAGGTTAGCCAGTTTCCTTTGTTCTCTAAAACTTTGAAACAAAACCTGCACATTTTCAGTCATTTCTCTTAGCACCCTTGAGGACTAGTTCCTCATTCTTCTTTCAAACAAAAGCACACATTCTTAGGTAGCCAGGTGCTGTGTCAAACTTTGTCTCTCAAAGATCCATTTGTCACAACTGTGCGAGCCACCATTTGGCATGCCAGAAGTTGGAAACTTGGACCAGAATCCTTTTGGCGTCACAGAAACATGTAAATTCCCTTACATGTGTGGTTGTCCTCTTTGGGGCTGTTATGCAACAGCTATATTCATTTCACGGGTTCACAGGCAGAGCTCTGCCGGTGTAACTATTGCCTTTGCAGTTGCACAATCATTGAAGGTGCACAGTTATTGCTAGTGTCTTCCATACATCACCCAATGGGATTATGGAGACAGCCATTGCTCATTCTCCCACTGCATAGTGGGACAAGAAGGCGGCACGTTGGCAGATACACAGTCAGTTGTACAGTGTTGATATTTAGCAGAAGATATTTAGCAAAAGGATGGAGAAGTGCAGCAACCAACACTTAATGTATGTACTCATGTATAAGCCTGGAAATTTTAGTGAAAAAAATTGACCCAAAAAACCTGGGTCAACTTATCCATGGGTCAAAAAAGGAACCATCCTCTTCTTTGAGTAAAGTGGAAAAAAGTGAGAGCTTAGTTCATAAAGAGCCACTGACCTCCTCTACTCATATCTGCTGTAGTGCTGCTTCTAACCTTTTTGAATGCTTGGGCAGGAAAGTGGTGGATGGCAGTTCTTTGGCGCTTCCCCTCAAAGGAGCACCAAGAGGAACTGGGCTTTGAAGGATCTGAATAAGACATCTGTGGCTGGGTTTTTTTCAGATTTGTTGGGTTAAAATCAGGCAAAGTTATATTAAAGTTAAAGGTTATAATCATTGCTAACGTATTCACCATTTTCTTTGCTTTGCCTTTACATCCTTTTTGACATCTGTGCATTTTCTTAGCCCTCCATGTTCCTGGTGGTCTCTCTTCCACATCACACAGCCACCATTTATCGTAGTTTCCTCCTTATGCATCTAGCCTTTAAGGTAAGCACACAGTTATGCCTGGAAGAATTTTGTAAGTTCTTTGGCATAGTTTTCTTTTGCTTTGTCCTTTACATCTTTTGTTACATCCCTCTTAAATTTCACCCTCAATTTATCCATGCATCATATCAAAATCCATAATTTTGGACCCTAAACCTACCCTTGACTTACCCATTAGGGTCAACAATAGTTGAGTATATATGGCAAGCACAATGTACTTGGTTGATACTGTTTTAAACAACAGTTTTCAGAATCTTCGGATTCCCATGGTCAGTGGGCACACAAACTGAGGGATTATGGGGATTACAGTCCAAAATAGTTACTTTCCTAGGCTCTGTGGCCTGCTCAACATTTCTGATGTTAACGAGTTTTATTTATGATAAATGCCTCATTTAGACTACCTGTCTTGCCTATAGTCTGGGCTAGGAAAAAGGTGCAAGTGCCAAGTGAATTAGTCCAGTGTGTAGTTAGTTGACTCTTCTAGTCTAAACATCAAGAAGAAGCTTACTAGGCCTGGGCCCTAACAAGTTTGACACTTATAAAATACCAGTTTCTGGAGAAATAACCACTGTGATTTTGGATAAAGTAAACTGTAGGCCTTTTAAAACCTCAACCCACACAATCTGATGTGGTTGTATGAGAGATATGGGGGATGAGGGGTGGTTGGGGAAAGATACCTTTTTATCCTTTCCTCCCTTCCCATTTTATTTCTCTTGTAAATTGTGTTACTCTTGATCAGAGGAGATGAGAGAAAATATATTTTTATGAATTCTACATTTTTATTGTCTTAGAAGTGATTGAATCTTAGCTTTTTCCTTCTAGGGAGTCAATGTTTTCAAGTTCAGAGATTTTTAAACCATTTTTCCCCTCCTGACCTGACCCAAAAAACCTTGGTCAACTTAAAATAAATTTTACATATTTTATTTTTTGTCCCGCTTTTCTCCCAAAGTGGGATCCAAGGTGGCTGACAACATAGTTTGCCCAGAAAGTGCTAAGCAGAAATGAGAAGCACCTGGATATAAATAAAAATGCCTGCAATTTCTCTCTCTTAAACATACACACACGGTTGAAAAAGGTTCTGGAATGGGCATCCCTGGGGCCAAATACAACTCATGTAGACATGATCTCCAGCCCTTCAATTTCCGACAGATGCAAGTGATACATATGTAAAGATCACTCTGTGTTCCTCTTTTCAGCCGATCTTTCTAAAGGAGAGATGAGATCCTAGTTCACCATTCAAACCCCTTTCTTCACAGTGGCGCCCCAGTTAAATTTGTTACTGGCCAGGCAGATTTGTGAAACCTGACTACACAAGCTAGCTTATTAAGAGTTTCTTCAAAGCATCAGTCTATGTAGGTGTAATCGCAGTTGGTCATGTATAGAATACACCCACACAAAATCTGTAGAGGTGTGTGCCTCTCCTGCTGGCAAATTTGCTTTGCAAATATCACACGAGAAAAGGACAGAATATATGTAGCAAAATTTCTAGTGGTGAAGTTAGGAACCTGTTTCAGAGATTATTGCAGCAGCTGAAACAAATGCACACCAGTGTATGATCATCATACAAATATGCCATCGGAAAGGGCATATGCATGGTAAATGGTACCATGGAAATCGAGGACGCCTTTGTTTTCTCCTATACATTGAAATTCACATGGGTATATTTGACATGGCTTGTGTTCTGGCTCCTGGTACAACAACGAACAATGCATGCTGGGGTCCCATTCCATGATTCCTTGAAAGCATACCAAGAAAGAGGGAAAAGAGCATGACAAGTCATGACTTCTGGTTTGCCATTTTTGTGGTTCTCTGTAAACATGAAATTTTCTTCACATAGGATGGTTGATGCTTCCAGAGTTGCAACATGGGAAACAAGGAATTGTAGATTGCAAAAAGCTGAGCTGCTACAACTGACATCATCTGTGTTTGTGCTCACATTTTGGTTGGTATTAAACAGGGATGGAAAGAATATTCAAAAATATTTGGAAAATGTGTTTCTCGTGTGCCAGGAAGCCCTGGCAAGGAGAATCCTGGACTGAAGAATTTTTGCAGTTCAGGATGTATCCTATGCAAAATTTACACATGGGGTAGGTTGCTCAGAAAATAGCATTTCTGCACAGAAATATTATTTCCTGAATAAAAAAAAAATGTTTCCTATACAGAAGACTCCTGAATGGTTTCTTGAAATGGGGTGAAAATTGACAAAATTACTCATTGCTTCCTTTGAGAACAAAATTTGCAAAGATTTTCATCTTTAGCATTAAATGAAATCTGTGAATGGATGCACCTGCTCATTTCTGGTTTGTGTAACATCTATTCTGGGAAGAAACAAATAGAGCTGGGACATCAACTAGTACAAGGTTTGAACTCAGCTGCTTACAGGAATCCTTTGATTGCTACAAGTTGGGCCAGAACAAAAAATTTTGGAATCTGAGGCAGAAAATTCATATGGAAACCCCTGCCCCCCGAAAGGATAAAGTACAACAAAATGTTATCAAACAATGGTCAATTTGCTCCATTCATTGATATCTAAAATCTACCTCCTGAGACACCTGACTCACTTTGTTTGATAATCACATGTATGGCAGCAAAGAAGGATGGAAGGATCTCCTGAATTCTAAAAGTTGGGAAGGGGCCAGACATTGATGGCATCCTGTTAGTAATATACACATGCATAGGTCTAGCTAATGCTTGCATCTCTCTTTCTTTAGTTATTGTAGAGGCTGCTGTTCATTTCCACCTTCTGCAATGACCATAGACTGCCCCCAGCACTCACAGTTTGGCTGCCACAGCCCCCCATTTCATGGCCATTCTGTGGCTTGTACAGAGTGCAGGGAATTGGAGAAGCATCCAGCCATACTTCATAGCTAGACGCAGAATGATGATATCTGCCATGGGCACAGGGGATCTCAGAGGATTATGTCATTGGTTTGCATCTGGTTATAGGGCATAGGCAGATACCTCCCTGAGACTCTCCAGCAGCCACAAAATGGCTGTTCAGGGGCTATTGCAGCAAAAACACAAGTCCTAGTGGAAAGTGGGGAGATGTAACACAGTTCCCTTACAGTAAGCTGCACAATGTAGGATCTTGGCCATAGCTAAACGGAACCATAGCATACCCTGAGTTGTAATTTCATCCTTCAGACAACTCTTTTCCAAAAAAAGGAGAATGTGGTGTGATGAAGAAGAGTTATTTCTTTTCTTTTTTTGATTGGGTAATTGTGTGAGTTGTAGTCCCCGCTCAACCCCCCCCCCCCCCCCCCACACACACATACACACACCAAATTCTGGAAAGAAGGCACATGAAATTGCAGCGTTTTCAGTTACTTGTTAGGATAGTCCAGTGTGGTGGTTGATTTCACCAGCAATAATAACTGCCAGTCTACATGTTTCAGATTTTATTGGATGCTCTATCTTTCTAACAAAACAAAATCAAGAATGGCCCTGGGTTCGCAGTTTGGAAACAGAACTGCCTTCTTAGTATTCTTAATTTTAATTTTTAAACAAGCCTCAATCTCTTTATTTATCTGCTCTTACTGTGAATTTAAGCCGGAAGTGTACTGATCAAAACTGTTAATCTTTTGTCAAGCGTCGACTGTTGATGGTTCTTTGAACTATGTCTGAGATTTGCAAAAAAATAAAATAAAATGGGGGGGATCTCTATACATATGTGTACACGCACAAACACAAATTTTAAAAAAGAAAAAATATAAAATTTCAAAACACTAAAAGTCTCCTCTCAACTTGCATTGGAACATTGTTCTATCAACTTTTCCTCGCTGGTTGTTGTATTTAATATAATGAAATGAAGTCATTTTCTTTCTTTGCATAGCAGAGACATCATTCTAGAACAGTTATTTATGGCACATTTTAGTCTCCTATTCTCTTGTACATCTTCATTGGGTTATAAAGATGGGAACAACTATTGCCTTTGCAGTTTTTCTTAATAGTGTAAATAGATATATCTATATAGAGGTATGTGTATATATGTGTGTGTACATATATAAATATATATATATAAATACATTATACATGTATCTATCTGTCTATATCTCCATCTGACTGTGAAGGGTTTTTATTTGAGTAAAAATAAAAAAATGGAGGAAGACCCCCCTTTAAAAATTTGAAAGCAGTTGTCCTTTTGTTGGGAACGTCTGGCTTTATTCTGATGGGCCTGCTTTATGTAAAGGAGTGTTTCAATTCTGAAAACAAATCAAAATGTGTTATGTGTGGACAGTTTTGCATTTGTTATTTATTTACTGATTGGTTTGGTTCATACTTTCCAACATTTCACAGATGAAAACCAGGACATGTGTAGCCAACCAACATCACAGTGTCATCAGGATGGCAAAGATGAGGAAGAATGCACAAGCTAGGAATGGCTGCAGTAGTTTGCTTTTGTCTGGGCCTACAGAGAAGGGCAAGATTCCTTCTCTCTCCTCTGCTGAGTTAATTGAGAACAAAGTACTTTTGCACTTTGAACTCATAGCTTGTCCACACTGCAGAAATAAAGCAGTTTGGCACCACTTTAACTGTCCAGGCTCCATCCTTTGGATTTATAATTTGGTGAGATATTCAACCTGGTCTGGTGGAGGGCTCTGGTACCTCTCCAAACTAAAAATCCCAGGATTCTTTAGGACAGATCAGTTAAAATTGTGTCAAACTGCTCTATTTCTGCAGTGTGAATGCACCCTCTGTTTGTATAAATTAAAGTAAACTGAGGAGGAAAGTGGGATGGGAAGATAGAAACTGGGACGGGTCAGTGGAAGGTGCATTGGAACTCTCACTGCCAAATTGGGACAGTTAGAGGACAAGAGTTCCCACTTACCTGGCAACTGCTCTTAACCGTTGTTCTCTTTGGCCTGACCTTTCCAGTATGTTCTGGAGCTCTTGTGAGGCGATGCTTTACGCACATGAGAGGCACTCCACAGCCTTGAGGACCTGGCTCTGTGGAACAAAAGTGGCCATTAATAAGAATAACTGACAAGGAATCGACGCTGGTCACAATTGTTCCAGGAGTTTGTCACAGCCTAATTAAGGCCTTTGCTGAACAGCTTATTTAATTAACAGATCTGCCCAAGCATTTTCATGGCATTTAGTCGTGGTCACATTTGAATGCTCTTGCAGAGCTGTGCCAGGCTGGGGGATTATAACTGTAAAGCAACCTGTTTCATTTTTGATGGAAGCTGAGGACCTCTAAACTTAAAACAGAAAAGATATAAATGCATTTACCAAGAACACAAGTAAACAACCCATCGGAACAATGGTGAGCAGGAATATCGATAGATACACCCTAGAATGTTGTTAAGACTTGGGAAATGCTTTTAAAATTTTACAAAAATGATCTTTGTCTCTCAAATTCAGTCTGCTGTAGACTTGGGTGGGTCTCATGGAATGTTTGTTCTAAGGAAATGAATGCCCCAAATTGATTTCAATGAGGTTACTTATTACCTTGGTAGTTTGCCTACCTTTGCTAACTCCTGAGGCATAACAGTATAGAAAGCCTCAAAGTTCATATCAGCTCTAAGGAATGTTTTGAAAGGTTGCGTGGATTTCCCAGGTGAGGGCATTGTTTCACTCCCAGGCAATTCAACAGGAAAGCAAGTGTTATCCTTCACTGCATCTTCCGGAACTGTTTTACCTGTCATGGAATACTAAAAGCATAAAATCCCTGCCAAATCCGTCTGTCAAAGCTAGGATGCACCGCTGCCCCACTGACATATTTGCAGTAGTTTCAACTGCTACAGTTCAGGGCTTATAGCTTAGGATTCTAACAAAAGCTCTTGAACCAAACTTGTGGATGATTCAGGGGGCAAAATGCTACAAAAATAAGAATGCTGGTGCCCAATATGAATTTAAATTTAGTCTCCAAATTCCAAGCATTGCAGTAACTTGAAATCAAAGATATAGCCATGTTAATCTGTAGAATCAGTATGTAGAGAGATCTTGTAGCTCATTTGAGACTAATTTAAAGAAAGAAGATTGCAGCATACTTGTCTACAAAAGCTAGACACCCATGGCTGCATGTCTCTCAGGGGGGAGTCTTCCATGACACCCATGGATTCATGACTCCCAGGGGAGAGTCCTCCATGACACCCATGGATGCATGCCTCCCAGGGGAGAATTCTGGCCACGGCATCCATGACTCCCTCCCGTGTTTTCTTGAATGTGTTGCCAGTTGCGTCACCGATGACACGAAGATGATTGATAGACATTTTGGAGGGGCACAAATTAGTGAGAATGACAATTATGCCAAAAAAGAAGTGAATAAAGAAAAGACTTGCTTCCATAGTGGGAATGACACATCAACAGGAATCAATTCACTGACCTGGAGCAAAAGCGAATCGCAAAGCGGGTTAAAAATGTAAGTGGGAATGAGCTCTTTGTCTCAAAGGTGATACAAGATCTCTCTACACAGTGACTTGAAACTTCAGGTGAATATTTACAAATACCAGTTAGGCATCTCAAGAAAAGGGGCAGGCAAAGTGATCAAGGGAATACCAACATAGCAAATATAAGAATTCCAGGTATGAACAAATTTCTGCAATGTGAGAAATTTGGGGGCTGAAGAGAAATTTCATGGTGGGGAGACTTCTTGCTTGGGGGACACACAATGCCCTCCTTTTGATACTCCTGTAACTATATTCTTAGGGTGACTGAAAATGATTCACGATAGAATCATAGAATCAAAATCCTAGAGTTAGAAAAGACCACAAGAGCCATTTAGTCCAGTGTTAGTTAAAACGATGATCTGTAGACCAATGCCAATCTGTAAGCTGGCAGCTGCAGGTCTGTGGCAAAAAATTGAGGAAAGTAGGTAGGGGTCATTCAGACATCTTTTTTTAGCGTGACAATGCAAATCATCTCACTCGTGCATTCCAAGTTGTTATTCACACTATGGAATTCCATTGATCTGCATCAATGTGCATCTCTGCAAGTTCGGTTGCTCACACATGCAAGCATTCAAATAAAGATGGAGTTGATGATGCAAATGCATTGTAGTTTTGTGATAGAATTCAAAGAAATAGCCATGTTAGTCTGTAAAATCAGTATGAAGAGATCTCGTAGCACCTTTGAGACTAGGTGAAAGAAAGAAGTTGGCAGCATGAGCTTTCGTAGACCTCAGATGCATTTAGTGGACTTGCTATTCATGTCCATACACAATTTGAATTGACATTCTCACATACCAATGGCATATACAGTATTTTCTGGCATATAAGACTACTTTTTAACCCAGGAAA
>CM034708.1:5384263-5412715 GCA_020142125.1 Phrynosoma platyrhinos
GCTAACAAATCTAAAACAGTCCAAGTTAAAACAGTAGAAAACATTAAACATACAAAGTTTAAAAAACAATTAAACAATTCAAACAATTAAGAACTTTAAAAAATTAAAGTTTTAAACTCTTTAAAACAAAAACAGCATCCATGTCTTGCAAAGGCCTGGCGGCATAAAAACGTCTTTCCCTGGCACTGGAAGGACAGCAGAGATGGAGCCATCCTGGCCTCCCTAGGGAGGGAGTTCCAGAGCTTGGGAGCAGCCACAGAGAAGGCCCTTTCTCTTGTTCCCACCAAACGCACCTGAGAGGGTAGTGGGACAGAGAGAAGAGCCTCTCCTGATGATCTCAGTACTCTAGGGGGCTCATACAGGGAGAGATGGTCCTTCCAATAGCCTGGACCCAAGCCATATAGGACCCAGGAAGTACAGTATCCCCTCCCAATTTGTGGGGGGTACATTCCGGATCCGTTCTGCAAATATTTGAGCCCCATTAAAAGTAATAGCATGCGCAGGCACACACCACCATTTTATCCCTCCCCGCTTGTCCCTCCCACAAAGAGCGAGACCACGGACTCAAAGTTCGTGAACAGGGAGGGACAGCTGTATCGCTAATCCTTTCCATATGTTTCAGGGTACTATCTGTATGTCTTTCCTCCATTATGACAATAAACTAGTAATAGCATTTCTAGAGAACTAGCATGAATAAAAAGTATTGTGATAAAAATAGGACACACACTGTCTCTAGATTAACATAAAATACGACATGGGCCTTATCTTTAGGTTTACATAAAATAAGACACAAATACTATTAACATTTATGATCTTCTACTGCATGTGGGATGCATAAGATAAAAGAAATGCCTTATTGCTGTTAACACTTTTGTTATTCAAATATTGTTTGGAAAAGCTGGGCAATCAAATATGGCCATATTGTCACATACGTTACATCTGAACATATGTACATTTGCAGAGATTTGTGCCTGCTTTCTATTTATGTAACCTAGCACAAGCATTCAGCCTGTGTGAAGTAGCAAGATCTGTGTTCATATTCTTCCACTGATTCTCCTTGCCCTCCTCCTTAGTGCTGTAGTGCAGTGGAATAGTATCTGCTTTTTGCGCAGTGGGGATTCAAGATTCAGCTCTTGGCATCTCTGAAAATCTGAAAAGCTAGATGGACCATTGGCTTAACTCAATATAAGGAGGTCATGCATTCACTCATTCACAGATAGAGAGATATAGTATGAGACAGCCTATATGCAAATGCGAGAGCTTAACTCTGAAGGGAGCAAATTGCAGACCTCTAGATGTTGCTGGATTGCAACTCTGGTTTTGAAAAATGCTGGAACTTGTAGTCCAGCAACCTGGAGAACCACACTTTCCTCATCCTGGTTTAAATGGAGGAGGTGTATGGCTTCAGATTAAGAAGAAAATCCATGCTGGCATTGGGAAGAAGTCTCCTCCACAACGGTTTATAGACATGAATTGTTGGGGTATGGTAGATAACAGAGCTTGTATGCATCATGAGAATGCTTCATGAGATTGCAAGTGTTGCTTTAAAAGCAAGTGTGCACACAGGGGAAATTATTCATAGGATTACCTATGTACACAATTCTGCAGTGTGACTCAGTAAAAAGCAAAACAAAAAAAAAACGAAGGAATCCTATATTATACAGCCAAATTGATTGTGGACAGAATGACCTTGATGAATCTTAAAGTTATTTACTGCTGCTGATCCAGACTTGTAGCTATCTAGAGAAGAGAAGGCCCCTGGGAGCGACTCATCCAGTTTCTTTGAAGAACATAGATACATTAATAAAGTTAAAAGGAATGGGCGAAAAAGATGCATTCACTGCCCTCTCCCTTTATATTTTCAGCATAGTGAATTGCTAACTTACTTCCCCTCACCATTCGGTTTGTGAACTGATGCTGTTTGAAGTCAGACTCCATGTGTGTGTGCATATGTGTTTAAGCATATATAATGCATTTTCTTTGTTCCCAAGTATAGGTGAATAACTCTAGAGGCCCAAGAGCCAAATCCAGCCCCTTTGGAAGTGCCAGCTTCCTTCCCACCCTGCTTGACAGCCCACTGACACAACAGACACAGAGAGAATGTAGTGGTTGTAGCGAACAATTTACTGACAATCTACCTTTGCGTGGGTGAGATATTCTTTATCTGTTTCTCAAGGTGCCCCTTTCATAGAAATTATTTACACTTTTCTTTCAACTTACCTCTGTGTTATGATTGACCTTATCTAGATGATAATGTGTGACTGCCCTTAGCCGACATTGAAAATGTTAATCCCCTCCCTCGCTTTCCCTCAACAAATTAACAGCTGTAGCCTCTCTACTTACTTATCTTTTTTCCCCTCCACATCCACTTATTTCAACAGAGAGATGAGAAGTTTGTCACTTTGGCTTCACTTATTGACATGTTCTGCTTCTGCCCATGGCATGGTGGGTTAAAAATCAGTTTCCCACCCAAAACCTGATATATGAACCTGTTTTCATGCCCACTGGTGGTTCCACTTAGGTCCAAAACACACTGCAGAAACAATCCAGCTTGAGACACTTTAACTGACCTGGTTTAGTGCTAGGCAATCTAGGAATTGTAGTTTATTGTGGCACCAGAGCTCTGACAGAGAAAGCTAAATGTCTCACAAAACTACAGTTCCCAGAATTCCCTAGCACTAAGCCAGGGCAATTTAAAGCAGTATCAAACTGGATTATTTCTGCAGTATGTTTTGGACCTTAATCAGCACTAGGTGGCAGTAACAGCCTCCTTTCTTTTAGTCCATGCGACATTTCTAAAGGAAGCGCTCTGCATTGTGTGTAATTCTATCATTCTCCTTGCACTCTTTTTGTTTCTTTGTGTGTTCTGCTTTAGGACTGGAAAAATTAAGGGCTTATTTCCAGTGAGAAGGTAGAGTGAAGAGAGAGGATGGAGGAGTTCTTTTGCTCTGCTTCGTTCATCTTCATGCAACTGTCGGCAGTTGCATTCTGTAAAATAAAGCAAAATAAGCATGTAAAAAAAATTGGGGGGGGCAGATACAAAAATTTGTTTGGGATTTTTGGCTTTGGGGAGGGAGGTCTTAATCCAGGGGTAGGCAACCTTTCCCCTTTAAGGGCCGAGGGACTTCAGCTCCCAGAAGCCTCAGCCATGTTGGCCAATAGTCCCATGTTGGCCAATAGCTCCTGGGATTCTGGGAGCTGAAGTCCCTCGGCCCTTAAAGGGGAAAGGTTGCCTACCCCTGTCTTAATCAGTGGTAGAACACATGATTTGCACACAAAAGATCTTAAGTTTTAGTCTCTAGCACCTGTAATTAAAAAATGGATCAGACAGAAGTAATAGGGAAACTCTCCTGTCTGAAATCTAGCAAAGTCGCTGCCAACCAGAATAGGCACTATTATATGGACCTGATATGGCCAGACTTTCTATATCCTGAAGTTATTCATTCAAATTTCCAGTCTACCTTTTCTTGAACCAGAGGCCAACCATACTGACCCAACCAAAGATTCCTGAATCCACTTGTGACCAGCCCTATAGGCATTCTGATGAACACAATCTGTTGTCTTCCTCCTCTTTATTCAGGCAAACACTTTCTTGTTGAGATTATGGTGTGCCAATCCCAAGAAGAAGAAGAAGTTGTTGTTGTTTGTTTTTAAGTAGAATGCATTCTTTTTTCACAGGCAAGTTCTGCTGTTCAGCAATGGCAAGGCTATTTCTTGCTGCAGCGTTTTAAGTGCTGCGCCAGCAAATCTGTTAAGATAGCTATAGCATAATAGATAATTGAGCAGACTCCTGCCATCTTAGGGGGGTTGCAGGCTGGCAGAAATAGTGCAAATTGAGTCCACTTTAAGGGTTAGGGTTAGTGCTAGGGAGTCATGGGAATTGATTTTTTTTCTGAGACATTGAGCCTTCTCTGTCAGAGAGCTCTGGTGCCACAATAAAATCCAGTTCCCATGATTCCCTAATCCTAACCCTAACTCTAAAAATGGACTCAATTTGCACTATTTCTGCCAGTCTGCAACCCCCCTTAGCCAGTTCTGGCAGCTTTGAGAGAGGTTTTGTGACAACAGTGTAGCTTAAAATGGATTGCAATGTACTCTTTTTCTTTATACTGGATGACCTTGCAGTGTGGAATAGACAGAATGCCTGACTTGGACTGGGGATATGAGAGTTCAGCTCCCTGCTCAACTGTAAAGCTGAGTGGATTAGCCTTTGTCTGAGTCTTCTTTGGGGTGTTATGACAATAAAATAGGGATCGAGGAGGATGAAATGTAAATGTGCCATTTCATTTTTATGTTTTATATCCCACCTTTCTCCTAGTGCAAGGCCCAGAGCAGTTTACAGTGTGACTTAAAACAAGATACAGCTGGAATCAATCAGTTATAAAATTGAATTATGTAAAAAAATTAAATAAGTTGTCTTATTAAAACCAAGACCTGTAAGAAGAAAGAGAGAGGAAATACAAAGATCCTTTGACAGCAACAAAGAAAGCATGTCTAAATTAAAAGATTTTTGCCTGATAGAGAGAAGGGAGCGGCCTAGTCTCCCTTGAATTCTTTTTGTAAACTCTATAGCAAAATCTCTGCTGTCAGGGAAAGGAAGGCTCTTAGAGCATGTAATCCCATAGAACCAGGATGCCATTGACTTCTGAACCTGATTAGTGTTTCTTATGGGGAGCTATGGGCTGTATTTAATATGCAGAAAATATCAAATAAGACATAGATAGTATGCCAGTCTTTGGATTGGAGAGACCTGGGTTCAAACCTCTAATGATGAACTTTGAACTTCATGATGAAGTGACTTAGAGTTAGGCATTATAGACTTATTCAGGCATTCCCAGTCATGAGGAAGAAGTATGGATGCATTACTAAGGGCCTTTGCAGACTATCAGAAATAGTGCAAATTGAGTCCACTTTAAGGGTTAGGGTTAGTGCTAGGGAATCATGGGAATTGTATTTTTTTTCTGAGACATTGAGCCTTCTCTGTCAGAGAGCTCTGGTGCCACAATAAAATACAGTTCCCATGATTCCCTAACCCTAACCCTTAAAGTGGACTCAGTTTGCACTATTTCTGGCAGTCTGCAAAGGCCCTTAATCTTCTATCCTGAGTCACATTTCCAGAAGCCTAGCCCTGTAAGCTTCTATTCCGTGGGGCTGAATTTCTGCATTGCAGGTGGCTTTATTCATGAGGATCCCTGCACAATTTATAATCCTACTGCAGATGTTCAGCCCCAGCATATGTAGAGGGTTGAGATGCTAATCATGACAGAGGAGGTGTAGCCATCCATCTAACACAACATGAAATGGCCAGTAGGATGAATTTCTTTGCCTAAGTGTCTCTCAATGTGGTTGTGTGATAACAATGGAAAGCCAATATTCTTTGGAAGAGAGATGAAATAGAAATAAGAAATAATGACACTATATATAACTATGTGAAGTCAGAAGGCTTTCACGGCCAGCATCCATAGTTTTTCGTTGGGGGTTTGGGGCTATGCGGCTGTGTTCTAGAAGAGTTTATTCCTGACGTTTCACGAGTATCTGGCTGCCATCTTCAGAGAATGGTGGCATGGAAGTGAGTGGGGTACATATATACTGTGTGACCTTTGGTTGAGAGGATGTGATTTGCATGTTAATCTGTATTCTGTTGTTGAATGGCAAGGCCTCAGGGTGGGAGGATATGAGAAACGGATTAATGTCTGAAAGTGTTCAAACACAAATCAAGGAACACGAGAGACACTGTAGACTGGACCAGCCAGAAAAATGGGCAGTAGCAGAACACATTATAAACCAACCTGGGCATAAAATGCTATTTGAAAACACTGAAATTCTGGACCATGCCAAAAACTATGAGGTCAGAATGCACAGGGAAGCCACTGAAATCTAGAAACACCTGGACAACTTCAACAGGAAAGAAGACCCTGAAAATAAACAAAGTTTGGCTACCAGTCCTGAAAAACACCAAAATCAAGACTCAGTACATGCAAATGAACTATACCTGGGGCAGGGGTTATCCCAGCAGACTATGGACCAAATAGACACTAATCCTTCTTGCATATCTTCCCACCTTGAGGCATTGCCATTCAACAATGGAACAATACACAGATTAACATGCAAATCACATCCTCTCAACCAAGGGTCACATAGTGTATATATACCCCACTCACTTCCATGCCACCATTCTCTGAAGATGCCAGCCAAAAATACTGGCAAAGCGTCAGGAATAAGCTCTTCTAGAACATGGCCACATAGCCTGAAAAACCCACCAAAACTATATTTAACTATGTTTGAGGTTTGCACAGAGCCAGTGTGATGTAGTGGATTGAATGCTGGACTAGGACCCTAGAGACCAGAATTCAAATCCCTGCTCAGTCATGGAAACCCATTGGGTGACCTTGGACAAGACACACTTTCCCAGCCTGAGAGGAAAGCAAAGGCAAACCCCCTCTGAACTAATCTTGCCAACTAAATCCTGTAATAGGTTTGCCATAGGGTCACCACGAGTCGGAAACAATTTGAAGGCATGCAACAGCAACGACAAGCACAGTGTGGTTTGCAGACAGGAGTATATTTGTCACTGCCTCTTTGCTATGTGAAGTTGAAGCAGTGTGACAGAAATCTAGGCTTATATTTCAGTGCTGTGCTGAGAGTGCTTTTGATAGCAGGAGCATGTATGGTAGATATACCACTTACAGATAGAATCACATTTAACTAGCCAAAAGCCATCTGTAAACACTAAAGAATCAAACTGGTTTTCTTTTAATGTGGAACTGATAAAAGCTGTCCCTATATGTCGAGCTTGGAGTATGCATGTGAAAGCAAGGTGTCAAATGCATGAGACTGCATTGAAACAAAAGGAATGACCATATGTTGCAATAAAGACTTGACCTTTGAAAAGTAGGACTGGAGGGGACATGGGGAGAAAGGGCTATTGTCTGCAATGTTTCTTACCATTAGAAAAACACATTATATTGCAGGAATATTTTTAGGAACAATTGTGTCCATGAGGCCATGTCCTCATGGGCCATATAATATGTCCTCCCTCCATCTTCTCAGCAGTCAGAGCAGATGGTGCAGGGCCCGGTCCCTGATTCTAGTGCAAACTGTGCTGATGATGTACAGCCAGTTCAGCACCGAATCTGCCTTATACTAGCATTAATACAGATTTTTAAAACTTCTCCTTTTGCTCCATATCTTCCCAGAAGATCTGGAGCAGTGTTGGGTGGCTGGTTACAACGTGAATTTCTGTATTGCTTGCTGCTGTGAGTCACTCCCTCTGAGGTCAGAACAAGATGCTCAACCATGTGAATGCTGGGCACCTTGTTTTCAGCCTCAGAACGACCTGCAGTGGCAGATAGCACAGCAGGATGTGCATGGAAACAGCTGCCCGGCTTTGCTCTGGACTGCCCAGATAATGGGGGGGGGGGGGACACTAGAGCAGCTTTGGGGTCAGAATACTCTGGGATGCACCTGGAATATTCTGGCCCATGTAGACATAGCTGGATTCTGGTGAATGTTACAGTAACATCCTGACTTACTTTGAAAATGTACTCACAACCAGTAGCAGTTCCCGGACAGCTGTTTGAAAACTTTTTTTTTTTAATTTTTATTTAATCCATACAACCAACACATAAACTATATATAACCATTGACAATAAATATAATGAGAAACAATACCTAAACTCTAAAAACATATATGTACAGTTAAGCACAGTTAAGAAGTGATATGGTAGCCCTGTTTAAATATTTGAAGGGGTGTCACATTGAGGATGGAGCAAGCTTGTTTGCTGCTGCTCCAGAGAACAGGACCCAGAACAATGGATGCAAGCTACAGGAAAAGAGATTCCAGATCAACATTAGGAGGGACGTTCTGACAGTAAGAGCTGTTCGATAGTGGAACACACTCCCTTGGAGTGTGGTGGAATCTCCTCCTTCAGAAGTCTTTATTATTATTAATTATTATTATTATTATTATTATTATTATTAGATTTATTTATTAAGCGCCGTAGATGTACACGGCGCTGTACAAAACCAAATAAAATCCAGAATATATAAAAAGCCTGCCTGTGGCGTACAATCTAAAAGTAAAACAACAAATTAAAACATCATAAAAACAAGTGAAAACATCAAATATCAATATTAGGTCACGCATCAGGAACAACCAGGTCACGATCATAGACTCCCTGGGAATGCTTTAAACAGAGTCTGGATGACCATCTGTCAGGAATGCTTTGCTTGAGAGTTCCTGCATGGAAGGGGGTAGGACTGGATGGCCCTTGGGCTCTTTTCCAACTCTATGATTCTATAATGACTTCCTCTTCCCATCTTTCTGATGTTTCTCATAATACTACATTTTCTTTCTTTACATCTTTGTTGTTTAAATATGTCCTCCATTTTGTTTCCTTTTTTATTTAATTTATTGTTCAGTAATGTATTTATCCAGTTACTCCATTACCTGTTGACAATCATTAATATTTCATCTCATTCAATTTTCCAATGGCTGTCTTAACCCATTCTTTCCAAAATTTTACCAGTTCCTTCCAGTCTTCTTCAGGTTTGGGTATCTTACTCTCTTTAATCATTGTTATTAATTTATCCAAGTTTAATGGTTAAAAACATTTAAAGCCAAACTTGTGCTTGACTCGGTTCAGGCGTCTTGCCATTGTTTACATAGGGGTAAGAACTGTGTGATCTTCCAGATAATCTTGGGCTGCCACTCCCAGTAGCTCTGGCCAGCATAGCCAATGCATTGGAATAACTGGGAATTCAACAACATCTGGAGAGCTGTACAGTTTCCACCCTTCTGTTCCATCACATCCACTGTTATCTGATTGTAATTTAGCATGAGAAGTCACTCTCAGAATACAGTACCTGGGGTTTTTCTGCAGGGGTGTCTGCATGTGGTGTGTAAAGCTGATTTTGCAACCACCCTCAAACAACTGTTAGCCGCCCCGATTGTGGACAGAGGGGCGGGGTACAAATAAATTTTATTATTGTTATTATAATTAACTGCCAAATTTTGACAGCAGTCCATAGAAATCCATTGGTTTAAATATGGTTTCACAGTATGGTGAATATTTTATACTGTCCTAATGACAAAAGAGCCAAAAACATGCAGATGGTTAAGGACAGTGTCTGGATGATGAGCTTGGAGGAAATGTGAGACTGCATCCTTTCAAGTCCATGTGATTTCACAATGAAGCCACAGCAATGCTTTTAAGCCATTTTGGTTATTTGCTGCCGAAAGAGTGTGGTGTCGTTGCTCCAAATTTCAGCAGCAGGCCCCTTTTAGCAGGAGATTGGTTCCTAGAGCCACAAAAGTTTCCCTTCCCACTTAATTTTGTGATGATATGTATCTCAATTTGGTTTGATCCAGATGCCACATTTATACCTACCTATTGTGTGGAGTTACTGGTTTGCTATAACAATACAGCTGGCCCTCCTCATGCATTGATTCTTTATTCATGGATTCAAGCATTCAAGGCTAGAAAATACTCCAAAAATATATAAATTCCAAAAAGCAAACCCTGATTTTGCCATTTTAGATAAGGGACACCATTCTACTATGTCATTGTATTTAGTGGGACTTGAGCATCCACAGATTTTGGTATGCACAGGGGGTCCTGGAACCAAACCTAAGTGGACACCAAGGGCCCACTGTAGTTTGGTGTAGCATTTGAATCAGAGTTGGCAGTAAACTGGGCTTGCCTCAAATCAATAGTTAGAAAATCCCCTTGAAGTAGCAGTTTGAAATTGTGGCTGGGAGGCATTTCAGGTTAGCTTTAATCATAGCACATAGAGACAGCACTCAAAGCTATGTTTAGAGCAAACTATAAAAGGGAATATATGTTGAGAAGGAAGGGTAATGGTCTTGTACTTACACTGCCATTGGCCTTGTTATGATGTGTGTTGAAAAGTGATCTGTACAATGGAGAATTGGCTTATACGAATACCTAGTCCATTGATACTCAAACGTTTTACCCTTGGGACCCCACATTACATCTACATGCAGACGTTGCCCCCTTTGACATAGTAAATAATCAAAGCCGCAAAAGTCAAAGCCACAAATGTGGAGGGCCAACTATATATGAATAAAAATATTTTGTGTATTTAGTGTGCATATTTTCATTCACACATTCATTTTATAAGAAAATAATATTGTTCAAATTAGAACAGTTTTTTAAAAAGTAAATTCAATATTTAGCTCACCGCATGTTTAAATTTTACACATTAAATAGTTTGAGAAGAGGACAAGGAGGGATCAGAGCCTCCAGGTGTCCCATCCTCCTTGAGCACCATTTGAAAACTACTGACCTAGTCCAGTGAGGTTTTGTTTTTACTGTTTTTTAAATCTACTTGGGTTTTATCTGTGCATTGTTCTGGATTTTTGTTAAAGATGGTGCAACATAGACACTTTAAATGAGGCTGCAGCACATTCCCATTCTTCCATGGATTTTAGAGGGAGGAAATCATTGCTTGATACTGCAGATTTTTATCTCACCATCTGAAAAGACTGAAATATATTTTCTTTCAGTTTCCAGAGCACCAGATCCCACCTAATCTTGGAAGCTGAGCAGGATCAGGCCTGATTAGTACTTGGAAGAAAAACCACCAGGGAATACTAAGTGCTTAGTGCTGTATTTCAGAGGAGGGTAATGGCAAACCACTTCTGAGGCTGCTGCCACACTTCAGAAATAATGCAGTTTGACATAGCTTTAACTGCCATGGCTCCATGCTATGGAATCCTGGGATTTGTAGTTGTGGCACCACAGCTCTCTTACAGAGAAGGTTAAATATCTCCAAAAGCTAAACATTCCAGAATTCTATAGCATTGAGCCATGGCAGTTAAAGTAGTATTAAATTGCATTAATTCTGCAGTGTCGATGCAGCCTGAGTATTCCTTGCCTAGAAAACCATGAGAAATGCATGAGGTGGATTGAGGGCACATGCTCTTTGTACTTACACTAAAGAATTGTAATATTTGTCAGGAGAGTTTTTGCAGAAATGGCTCAGTTTATATAAAATGAACTACAATAGCTACTGCCTTGTTTCATGGACTTCTAAAAATCAGAAGCTTTGGTTGGATTGGTTGCATCTTTTTGATCAATAAGCCTGTCATTCTGTGCTTGTGTACTGTGTGTGCTTTACTTTATAGAAAGGACATAGAAGGACAAGAGAACAGTTTTGTGTAGAAACATTTTGTGAAAATCATGGAAACATTGATTGGGGGGGAAAGGTCTTGCTCTTGTGTGAGAGATGAGAAATCTTACGAGGTTTGTTAACATCTGAGCAAGATGACTCAACTTGTCAAGGTACTCTGCCTTACAGGAAATGGGGAATTTCATGAATTTCAAGGGTGGGGAATAACTTTCTGTGCTGTGGACCCAATTTAATTTTAAAGACATTTTGAGGAACTGCATTCCAGTAATGGGAGAAGCTCAGAGCACAAGTGGAACCAAATAACTAGCTTGCTTTAATTTAAAGCTCTTTCTGCTTGTAGCTAAGCCTCAAGAAAGGCATTTCATTTTTTTTAAAATGGGGGGGGGGAACCTGTACAAGAGTTGGGGAAGAGGCCCATGCCAACCTATAGATGCACAGCTGGCTGGTATCTGAACTGAACCACTCCATTAGCACTATTGTAATTAGAAAATTAAGTAGCAAACTGCATTACTGATGTTATGACCACTAGCTTAAAATAATTGGTTTTTTAAAAGTGTTCTTTTGAAGCATGTTGTTTTGGTTGAACTCATGTTAATTGAAAGATTTGTTTCTGAATGACATTTCTTTCACTATAAATTCATTAAAAAGATGCAATGCATGCGACCGACACTGGATACTGGTCTAACCGTGAACAACTGCCATTAAATCTTTAATGTTAAAATGTTTAAATTCAGTCATTATTGTTCCAGTAAGAGAGCTGGAAAATAATAATAATATCCAGACTTTAAAAAAATCAATTAAAAAAACCCAAGAGTGTTTGGTTTCTTTAAAGTCATCTAGATTAAACCAACTTAGTTTAAACCAGCCAACCTTGGTTGTAAGTGAAAGGCAGAGACAGAGAAGTAGAGAGAGAGTTTTCTTTTAATCAGTTTTAGGCTTTAGCAGGCATCATTTCCAGCCCCACTCATTGTAGGTATATGTCCCACCATCACTTAATCCTCAGTGAATGTGACCTTTCAGAAAGTTGTCCACTATGCTTTATTTAAATGGCCTTAGTAAATTATGTTGGTAAGATGTGTGGCATCTTATAATTGGTTGAAATTCCGCTTCTCTTTTTTCATCACTACACATGAAAGCTCTGCACCAGTCCTAATTACTCATGGTAGCGTAAGACATTATTGTCTTAATATTTTCATTAGGGCATTATTGTATGTAGACGAACACTAACATGTTCCTAATATAATAACTGAGCAACTTCCACTGTGTCAGAAGATGTGACTGTTGAGCTAGTCAGCTTTCTAGTGGACATCTGTTGTGCTGCCACTGTTTGAAATGCTGGGTGAACATTGCCTTTCAGAACATATTTGCTGTAATGTTAGAAAAGAAAAAAGAACCCATCATGACAGGTGGAAGCCACTCATTCTTCATCTGCCCTTTTTTCAGTACCTGGAACCAATTCTCACCTGATAATTGTGACCATGACTGCGGGGATAATGTGCCGAAGATTTGCAGGACCATCTTGCAGGGCAGCTGCATTTTCAACTACAACTCGGGCTTGGGGCAAGAAGATATTCCTCAGAAAGGCAGATGAATGCCAGAGCACCAAAGAGAGAAACAAGGAATCAAAACCACCTGTTAGGCTCAGACTGTGGAAGCCTCCAGAATACAGGGTATCGTTTAATCCCTTGGCATACCCAGGGGCCAAATGTGTATACCATAAGAATGCCTCTGTAGGTTTGGAGGATGGCATACCTGAGAGTGATTACAGCACAATTGGTGCTAAACAAGTCCGAAATACATACAGCATTACCTGCTCACGGAGGCTTTCAAGCACAAAGAACACTCTGTTGGATTTGGAAAACAATAAGGTCCTCTCCACCCAAGCTTCATTGATGCAACCAACTGGATTGGTCCCTGTGAAAGATGATGAGCAAATTGCTAATGTGGAGGATTATGATACTAAAGAAGATCCCAGGTCTTTCCAGAAACAAAGGCCTGAATACAGATCTCTGTGTTACAGCAGATATGAACTCCCTGAGCCCCTTTCCATGGAGGAGTGTAATCATATCCTGCAGAAAGTTGCTATTTTGAAAAGCAGCCTGAAACCTGGAACTATTGCAGATTATTTCCTCAGGCTGAGCTGTTTACCAGAAGAGCAGCGCTTGGGCATGATATCCAATGCCAGGTTTGCTATGCTTTGTCGTTACGGAGTTGAGAACATCCAGGCGTTTGATATTTCTGAGCTTATTGCGGTTTTGAGAGCTTTTGTCGGCCTAGCCATTCCACCCATTCACTCCATGCTGAATGTGTATGAAACGGAGTGTTGCCGTCGAGCCTGGAATATGAACCTGGATCAGCTGTTGCTGGTGGCTGACCTGTGGCGATGTCTGGGGCGAATTGTCCCTCGGTATTTAGAGATTGTGATGAGCTATGTTAACCTTCATTGGAAGAACCTCACTTTGCCCCAGCTGGTCCAGCTAGTTTACATCATTGGTGAAGGGCGTAAAGCCCCTGAGGAGTTAGTGCCAAAACTAGATCTTTTGGTGTTAAAGCAGTTGGACTCCCTCAACCTGGAGGAAGTGGGTGCTATTTGCTTAGGGTTCTTTAAGTCTCAGAACGGTCTTTCAGAACAAACTATGAGAAAAATTGGAGATAAAGTCTCTGCTCGCATGGCAGACATCAGCAATTATGCCTTAGTAAATGTCCTTAAGATGTTCCGTTACACCCATGTTGACCATATGGACTTTCTGAAGCAACTTGGGAATGTGATTCCACCTCGGATACCCACTATAGGCATTCAGGGTGTTATGCACATAACACTTGCCTGTTCAGCTTTGCACTATCTTAATGAAAGGCTTATGAACGCTGTTGCAGTTTCTGTGCCTCCCAGGGCCTCTTATTGCCGAAGCAAAGACATTGCCAAATTATTATGGTCTTTTGGATGCTTGAACTATGAGCCACCCAACGCAGAGGAATTTTATGCCAGCCTTGAAGAACAGATGCACATAAAGCTAAATGAATTTCACAAATTCCCTGAGCATTTGCTCACCTGCTTGTTAGCCCTGGCATTTGCAAAGCGGTTCCCCTATGATTTGATAGACTATGCACTGAGTCCTGGGTTTCTCAAGCTAAGTAACAAGAGTAAATTTGAACTCCAAAAGGACTTTTTCACCCTTGATGGCACAGTGGAGATTGAATGTCCTGGTTACACAGGCCATCGCCTTACCCCACAGTTTCGGCAAGAGGTGGCAGAGATGCTGTGGGACCTTGCCAAGAAGGAGAACTGCATGAAGGCAGATATCACTGAAGCCCTCTCTCTACTGCAGGATATGCTGGGTGGGCCCCAATATATTAAACACCACATGATCTTGCCTCACACACGATCAACTGATTTAGAGATTCATTTAGATGCTGACCAGAAACCATTGCCGTTTAACTCAAATGCTGCTTCAACAGTAAAATTAGAACTAAAAGAGAATGGAATAGTACTTACAGATGATTTAATGATTCAGCTGGTAAAGGGGAAGGTCCCAAACCAGTCCCTTGTGAATGATACAGAAAGCAAGACTGAAATGTGCATCCAGGAAAGAGCAAAAATGCAAGAGCAGTCTCTTTCCACTTGGAATCACTTTTCATTTACTGATGGAGTTCCACTTACTGGTGCCATATTGAATGCTTTGACTAAATCAAAGATGTCTGGTGAAGGTCCATACCCTCCTCTTAACAAACAGCAAGCCGGAGGCATGAAACTAGCTGTTCAGGTGTCACATCGGAATCACTACTGCTATGGCTCAAAACACCTACTAGGGCTCCACAACTTGAAAAGGAGACAGCTCAGTCGCATTGGATATGTTGTGATAGAAATACCTTTCTGGGAATGGTTTCCTTTACTCCGGCATAGCCGTTCAGAAAAACTGAGCTATTTGCATCATAAAGTATTTGGTTCTTTGGTATGAGAGGAAACTTAAAAATCATGTAGAGTCAGAATATCAGAATGTTAACATGTTGGTCTTAGTCAGGTATTTTTCCACTGAAGTACAACTGACTTTTCAAAACTACTAAATAGCTGTGATCTTTCAGCAGAGCCGAATTGTCAGTGTTCTTGGAATGAATAATGCACACAGCCAGCATGTTCCCCCCTTATAAATTGATTTAACAATGACTCTTCTGTAAATAAAATAATTTATTTTAATATAACTTTTTGTATTTTTGTATGTATTTTGTATGTATTTCTTTTTTCCTGTTGAAAGGGGCAGCCATTATATTTTGAAAGTTCACTGGGAAAAGGAAAGTTTTCATGATATCAGTATGGTCTTGTGGCAAGACCTGGATTTAAATCCCAGTTCCCACATAACCCAAATCAGTTTCTCAGCTTTGCGCTGCATCTACACTGTAGAATTAATACAGTTTGACGCCGCTTTAAATGCAGTGGCTCAATGCTGTGGAATTCTGGGATTTCCAATTTTGTGAGATATTTAACAACCTCTGTCAGAGAACTCTGATGCCACAACAAACAACAGATCCCAGGATTCCATAGCATTGAACCATGTTAGTTAAAGCAGTGTCAAACTGCATTAATTCTTCAGTGAGGCACCAGTCTATGTTTTGTATAAATAAAGTGTGGGTTAGCTATACCTGCCGTAACAATGATGGGTTTGGAGATGTGAGTGAAACAAATGATAAGGTTCCTGACAGTTGATACTTTTAAAAATTGGTATAAAATGCAAGGAGTCTAATATATGAAAGACATGGTGGAGTTCTGTTTAATGTTCACATGAACATGTTTGTGTAACTCCTTGTATGTCAGTCATTTTTCTTCTCAGGATAGTTGACAGTGGAAAAAGTAGACTTCCCAGAGTTAGAAATGGAATATACTGTGACTTAATTGCTATACATTTGTTGATCTTGATCACACTGAGTGGTGATTCTTTTAGAAAGAAAACTGGTATAAAAACAACCAAATGGTTGTTGATTAACCAGAAATTATATTGAAAGTTCCCCATTTAGAGTCCCATCAGTAGCTTAGGCATTTGATATTATCAGCTGAAGATTCTCTTCAATTCATATAGACTAGGAGAGGGAAAGCATCCCAGTAGGGCCATTTTTGTGGCCTGCAGGACCCCCAGAAATCAAAAAAATATTTTGTAAAAATTTTTTATTTTGTTCTAATGTGCCCATAAAATGATTGCTGGGATGGGGGGGGCATTCCTACCAAATTTGGAACTGCCTGAACCCCTCAGGGGTAAAAATGAAATTTTGAAATACTATGCCTCAATAATGCCTTCCAGGAGCCTAGGGTGGCCCAGAAATATGCCCCTGTGCCCCTAGAGAACATTTTGGGGCAGAAAAAAAACCTTTTTGTTTTGTTTTGGTGGAAGCAGGTAAAATGGAGGAGTACAGCCATCTGAGATCTAAATGGTTAAAGTGGCCATCTGGTTTTCCACAGTTGCCCACCTCTGATATAGACTGATGTTTAACAGATGAATGAATTGCAGGGAGGTTGGTGAATTTTGGCAAGTTTCCCTCTGTGATGACTTCTGCTAGTTTCATAATGGTGCATTGGAACTGCTTTTAATCTTTCTGTTTGGCTGTGAGCTCTTACATCTAATGATGGTACGTATTATCATTGAAACCGATGTTTTAAGGTATATCATAAGCTGAATACTGACTACTTTTCTGGAGATGCAGCAGTAGCATAATCTGTAGCTTCCCAGCCATCCTAGGCTGAATCTGCACCACAGCAATAATGCAGTTTGACTACTATAGCTCTCAGCAAATATAGTGTGGTATTTTTATATGGTCACCTCTTAACATGTAGTCACAAACAGATACATACATAGATAGAGAAAGAGGACATAGGAGAGATAAGGTCAGTGCAGCTTGAGTCTCCCTTTTCGAAATGCTTGAGACCAGAAGTGATTTGGATTTTGGATTTTTTTTATGAATATTTGCATATACATAATGAAATATCTTGGAGAGGGGACCCAAGTCTAATCATGAAATTCATTTATATTTCATAGTCACCTTTTCTACATAGCCTGAAAGTAATTACATACATAATACTTCTAGTAATTTTGTGCATGAAACAAGTTTGTGTATGCTGAACCATCATCAGAAAGCAAAGGTGTCACTATCTTGGACTTTGGAGTATTTCGGATTTTGGGATTCCAAATAAGAGAAAGACAGCTTGCATTGAACATCATGGACTTTGGAAACATTGACTTCTCTATCATTTCTGCACATGCTGAATGGGTGGCAACCACAAATTACAGCTGAAACACACACAACCAATGCTATTTAGAAAACACTCAGTCTTATCTGATTTATGAAGGGTTAGGGGCTGATTAGTATTTGGATGGCAGACCACCAAGAAAAACCAGGGATCTTTCTAGGTAAGGCTAGGAAAGAAACCTGCCGAAACTCTGGAGAATCACTGCTGCCAATTCATTTTGACTGTCTTTTGGCTAGAAGGACCAATGGTGTGACTTAAGGAAGTTTCCTAGGTACTCTAGACAGACAGACACTTTATTTCAGTCATTGACCAATAAATACAATCAGTAATCAAACAGTAAATTTATAAATTTGATCTCTTAACATCAAAGTTTATTGGCTACCATTTGAGGACACAGCTTACACATTATGTAGCAAAACTTTGGCACTTTAAATAAAATTGTTTTGTTTTGATTATTTGGCAAATAATGTAAATGAAAATCATCAAAGTGTCCTGGAAATTTAGATAAGAAAGGGATGATCAACTGGTAACAAATATCTCTGTAAAACTGACAGTACAAAAGTAGATGTGCTATAGTATCTAATGCACCCATTTCACAAGGGCAATATCTAATTTCATAAGGGATTTTCCTGTATTTCCCTTCCAAAACTGCTGTTGGGAGAGCATTTAACCAGGCTAATGATAAAGCTCCCCTAAATTTAGGGATTGTAATATAGATACTTTGCTGGTTTAGAAACTAGCATTTGATTGTTTACAAATATATGAATCGAAAAAGCAGATTCTGTCTGACCGCCTATATCTAAAAGCTTTTATCTTAATAGTGATTTGACTTATTTTAATCCTAATGCTAAATTGGTATCGCTAGAAAAGCCAGATTGACTCAATTTCTTTTGAATTTCTGTTTCCCAAGAGGATTTGAAATTATCTAGCTAGTAGGGTCAATGGCTGGGGATTGTGGCAGTTGTATTCCAAAGTATTTGTAGGTTTCCCAGCTCTGTTTTAAACAGAGCTAGGTTGTGGAAGATATTTCTGTGAATCCTTCCATCTTAGCCCTCACTTGAGGCAGAAAAGATACCATCGTGCATTAATATGTGTGTTGAATATATATCTGGCCTGAATATATACATAATTTTGGTGTGAGTCTGAATCATTAGTAAAGAATATGAAGGAGGAACAGCAAGATTCTGGTTATTTCAAGGAGATAAAGATTCAGCCAGATGTTGTAGGCTTGGCATACAACGAAGAGTTTCTGACATCTTGGAATGACAATGCTTCTTTGCTAAGCCTAAGAGGGATTATTTCATAATCATCTAATTGATAATGAGGCAAAATGTCACTTTGTTCTCACATGCAAGAACAAAATTTCTAAATGTTTTATCACCACTGAGGAAGATTCCAAGAGTCTTTGTACATTTTTCAATGCTTTTTTTGCACTGAAGGAAAAATTATGTAAAAAACCTTGGCTTTTCATGAAAAAAGTCCTTTCTACATACAGTTGGCCCTCTGTACCCACAGTTTCAGAATATTTAAAAATATATATAAATTCCAAAAAGCAAACCTTGATTTTACCATTTTATATGAGGGACACCATTTTGCTACACCGTTGTAATGGCACGTGAGCATCCATGGATCCATGGAGTCCTGAAAACCCCAAACCCCAATAGATACCAAAGGCCCACTATAAATATTTCTGTTAAAAAAAAAAACAACCGTAGTGTATTGGCAAGTTTTATGCAAATATTTTTCCCCAAAGAGAGTTCTTCACAGATGAGAGAGTTCTTAAGTGTAAAGCAGAAGTTGGCTATTTTCTGAATGGAATATCTCAGTGTGCCCAAACTCCCTTCTTCATTGAGGACTAGAAAAATTGTGAACAGGAGGACTAGAAAAACTAGATCTTAACCTCCCTGGCCATTGCTTAGAAATATGACCAGTATTTGCGTGCTTGGTAACCTTGTGGCTGGGCTTCCATACAAAAGGAAATTATTAATGCTTTCCCATTATACTGACTATGTAATACCCTCCAGTATCATAGATGGTACTGTTTGCTGAAGACAACACGTAGGAGAGCGTGGGGTTGGGACTTTTCAGAAGTATTTGCTTCACCATTGTGGGAAAACTGGTACCAAAAAATTGTTTTGGTGTGGTCTAGATTCCTCTCTTCTTACAACATGTGTTTTCCTCTCATTTGTCCACCATGATTTAAAAGCAACAACTGCTTTTGTGTGTTGTTTGTTTTTTAGAGTCACATTGAAAATTCGGAAGGTGGTCTCCCCCTCGAACTATAAAGATGGTGATCAATGTTTGCCTCCCACAATTCAAGCCAAGAATCCACTGCAACAAGGTATGTTGTCTGGATTTTTTTTTAAAAGCAGCTGCAGCACTGGAAGAGTTACTGCTTAGGGATCATGGGTCATTTTGACGCAACTGCTAATTGCAGAACTAAATCAGCCATGGTTATGTATAAGAGCTCTCTGTTGCTCATGCATATCTTTTCTGAGAAATGTGGCTAATGGCACCTGTAGAGCAGCATCTGACAAGTTCTCCAAGAGATCATTTGCATGGTACCAAAAGACAAAGACAAATACTCCCAGAAGGAGGAAGCTCTTATGTTCTCTAATGCAGAAGTATAACTACAAAGACAATGAAATTTTACTAACTTGCCAGTTTTCTGGACTGGTATTCTCTCTTTGGCCTATATTTTAACCACAACCACCCCATCCCCAATAGTCTTATTCTTTTGGTTTTTTTTAGTCAACAGCTGAGCAAAAGCTATCAGTCATCAACAGCTGCTCTGCCCTGTCCATCTAGGTACTACTTTTGATCTTTAGGGTACAAAAGGAACCTTCATGTTGATTTGGAGCTGTGATATCTCCAAATCACAGCAGCCACAGATTTCTGCCACTTCTGGTGGTTCCCACTTTTGTCTTTGTACAGCTCCTTGCCTATCAGTGATGCAAAAAGACCATGTTGCATTACAGTACTAGGAAAACATGCTGAGAAAATTCAACCTGTTGCTTTTTTCTTACTCACTTTTATTTTAGTTGGAGAAAGTAAGTCCAAGTGAAATTAAAAGCTTAATTTTCAGACATCTCAATGAGAGCAAGCATTTTCACTCTCCTCTTGAAATCCCATGAAACTTTAAATGCTTTAATTGTGTCTGGGTTTTTCTGCCAATTTTCATGTTAGTGAGTTGTATTCCACCTGTTCTTTATAATTGCAATAAAAAAGTTGAAAATAATAATAATAATAATAATAATAATAATAATAATAATAATAATAATACTTTTTATTTATATCCCGCCCCTCTGCAGAGCAATCGGGGTGGCTTACAATATTACAATTTCCATTAAACAAAACATATTTATTGCCAGATATCTGCTGATGGATACGAAGTAGAAAACCTGATCTCAGAAGATCTTGCCAAGAGAAATCGTGGCTTTCGTTGTGAATATTTCATCAAGCCCCCTGTCCACATGACTCTTTCTTTCCCCTTCAATGTAGACATTTGCCGGATTAACATAGACGTCTCTTCAGGTGCCTGTCACAACATTACAGGGCTGGATATTTACACATCTACCTCATCTAGTAAACCCTCTTGGGCCAACCCAGAATCTCCATTCTCAGCTGGTCAACCTGCATTAGACAAAGAGGTTTTCACACTGGTAGGCAAAGCGGTGCTGAAGAATCAAAGCAAAGTGACCTTCAGTCACCGAGGCTTCAAGCCAAGACCTCCCTTCCATCACCAAATGGACACTCTTTTCTCTTTTTCTGGCTCGGCATCTCTGGACTTGTGGAATAAAGGCCCAACCTCGCTAAGCAGTGTGTCACACTTGAAAATCTGCATCACCCATGTGGCGGGTGGAGGTCTCCCTTGCTTTAAGAAAGTGGAAGTTTGGGGCCAGCCAGCCAAATCCTGTTCTCATGAAGTGGTCAGTGATGTGCTACGGGTGGCCTCAGTGTCATTGGCCCAAGGCTTTGGGGGACAGGCTGCCAGCCTCCCATCACCGATGGAGAGCGATGTGGTACCTTTTGGCAACTCAGATAGCCAGGAGCAAAAGCTGATAGATGCCATTCAGAATGTCCCTGAGGAGTTCCTGGATCCAATTACCCTAGAGGTAATGACGCTCCCCATGCTGCTACCCTCCGGCAAAGTGATTGACCAAGGCACCCTGGAGAAGTGCAACCGGAGTGAGGCTTCATGGGGGCGAGTACCCAGCGACCCCTTCACTGGGGTGGCCTTCAGCCAGCACTCCCAGCCCCTTCCCCACCCTTCTCTCAAGGCAAGAATAGACCACTTCCTCCTCCAGCACAGCATCCCTGGCACTAACCTACTTGGGAGGGCTCAGGCCTTGGGGACGGTGGTGGCCTCTTCTATAGCCATGTCTTCTCTTAAAAGGAAAATAGACCTTGTGGAACAGAAGCTGACCAGCCACCACGAGGTGGAGCCTTCCCGTTTGTCCACAGCAAACTTGGTAGTCGCCTCAACCTTGGGATCCTGTGCTAAAAAAATGAAAATGGAGTGTGATTCAAATTCCTCCCAGATGGACTGCTCAACAGGTACCTGGATTCCTCTATCCTGGTGTGTGGAGTGCGCGCACACACACACCTGGATTGCTAGTGTTGTTTCTTTCAGATGCTTAAAGCAATCTCAGGTGATTGGTTGTCCAGAACCATATTAGCAATAGCAATAGCAAGTACATTTCTATAGCCCTTGTCAGTGCACTTAAGCACTCCCTAAGTGGTTTACTATGTGTGAGCTCATTGCCCCCAACAATTTTAGCAACCCATGGTTTGTGAAGGCATTTAAACACTGCACCACCAAGGCTCTTTATATTAGTCTTCATGGAGTACATGTGGGTGGGTCAGGAGGAATATTTATGCATCTGCCACTGCCTGGACAAGATGGTTTTGAAGGTATTCATATCCAATCTCCATTTCATGGTGCTGCTTTCCATTTTGATAGATCATTGGTCTTGTCCTGCTGATCTTATTACATTGGTGGATTTTAGGTCACCATTATTGTCTGCCGTATGTCTCTTGGTTTTCATCAAGTATTTGATATTTCCAAGAGTATTCAGTCTCCACATCTGTACTCAGTGATACAGAATCTGACTTTTTTTCTGATATCTATAATCTGAGAACTTCCATAAAATAATATTTCTAGATGTTACTGTTTCAGAAAAACAACTATAGGCAATATCTGTTGAATGGTTAGCTCAATCTTCTCTGATATTGTGCCTTCCAGATGTTTTGGACTGCATCTCCCATAATCTCAGTAGCATATCTGCTGGTTGGAAATGCTTACAGTTGAAGATCAGTTGGGAAGTCCAGTTTCCCATGTTAGGAAAGACAAGGGTCAGTCTTATTGACCCACTAACAACAGGCAACTGGATGTGTTACCCAAAGAACATGGGGGGGAGGGTCGGGAGGGTCCCCACCAACTGTTGGAGTTACTTCAGATGTCAGGGAAATTAGCATTTGCAAGAGGTTTGGGTAACCTTTGGACCATTTACAGCTGTACCACTACTAACTGAGGAGGACCCCAGCTTTTAGCTGAATTAGGAGGGGTTTTTCAATTGTTTTTCAGAAAAAATGTAGAGTGTAATCACATGCACAGTATAGCAGTTTAAACAGAGAAGGGGGTTTGCAGGGGGTTATAATTACCTGTCCGATATGAAGACCGGAGAAAACTAGAGTGTCTCAGACTGGAAGGTCTGAGGGTGGCACAGAATATACACAGAGTGCAGGAATATATGCTGGCTGTGTGCACAGAAGGACAATATTTGTTCTTGAAAACTAGCCCCAAGTGATGGGCTGTCTTGTCAGGTAGTAAAGGCTGAATGACACGTCCTAGTATGCAGAGAGATCTTGTAGCAACTTTGAGACTAACTGAAAGAAAGATGCTAGTAGAATGAGCTCTTGTAAACTTGAGTCTACTTCCTTGTACAAAAGCTCAGTCTCAAAGGTGTTACAAGATCCCTCTGCATACTAACAAATTTGTTTTGGACAGGCCTTCAGTGCCAAACAACAGAAGATGCAAAGCTCACATCAGGCAGAATGGAGAGTGGGTTCTGGTTCCTTTTCAAAGAAATTGTGTGAGATTGCAACACACTCAAAAGGCTGAACTGCCAGCTGATTTGTTGTTTGAGCCTTTTGTGGATGGCCAGAGCATCTATTTCTAGGTATATTTTTTCCACCTTTCTCTTTGCAGATCTGGTTTCCCATGAACAGAGGCTTTCCGAAAGTTTGGATAGCGCCTTGAACTCTGCACTCAGCAACATGCCGTTGTTCACAGCCACCTTGGCAAAAGGCCAGCAGCAACCACACAGCAGTGGCACTTCTAGCATCCCCTGGAGCACAAGCAGCACACATGGTAAAAAGGCAGAGAGTTTAAGAAAAGTTGCGCTCAGTCCCAGAGTCTCTCTTCCTAAAAGTGGCTGGGAAGAGGCTCTGTGTTAGTTGATTTGCGTGACCATTGTTAGGATTCTCTTCCTTAAAGGTGCTGGTTAGGAAAGAGGAATGATTTCTCCTCCCCCCTTGTTCTTTGGAAACTCAAATGTTTCAAAGCAAAATAATGGCTACTTTTGAAGTGGCTGTTTTGCATCCCACATCTTAAAAGATAATAACCTCCAAAATCCACATAAAAGCGATACCTTTATTGACCATCCAAAATGCACAAAATACATGATGCAAGCTTATGAAGCTGCACAGTGGAGCTTCAAAGGTTTGTATCATGTATTCTGTGCATTTTGATTGGCCAATAAAGGTATCACTGTTGTGTTGATTTTGAAGGTTATTGTAATTTGCCATATTGCCAACATGGCTACCCCAGATATGTTTTCTGGATATTAAAAGATGCCCCTCAGCATGCATTTTCCTAAATCACTTTTAATATCTGCTATGCAGTAGATTGGGGGAAGTGTACCCAGCTGCAGAGCAGCATTTCAAGACATATTCCCTTACCCCTCCTTTTCCAAATATGGCTGGACACAATTTTGCCTTGTTGTGTCATACAGTGAGCCTTTGGCATCTGCTAGGGTTTGGTTCCAGGACCCCCTGTAGATACCAAAATCCGTGGATGCTCAAGTTCCCTTACATACAGTGGTGTAGCAAAATGGTGTCCCTTTTATAAAAATGGCAAAATCGAGGTTTGCTTTTGGGATTTTTTTTCTTAAATATTTTCAAGCCATGGAAAGTTGAATACATAGATGCAGAATCCATAGATACAGAGAGCTGACTGTACTGTGGCCAGCTGCCCTTCCTTTGAAGCCACTGGTTCAGGCAAGAGGTCCATTTAGCTCACACCTTTCTTTTCCATTTCTGGCCATCCACGATCTTGCATCCCAAGCATAACAGGTGTGGTCCTTCCCTTCTATTTGCACACCACTGTCATGTCAGTCCACTTCCTGGAGCGTACTGCCTCTGAACCAGAAGGACCCATTTAACACTTGAGACCAGTGGCATTTGACTCCTCTGCTATAAGTTTGACAAAACAAAATAAGCAAACAAAAAAAAACCTTTTAAAACCTGTGACTGTAACCATCCAAACATCCTGCAACAATAAATACAATAACAATAGCAATACAATAATTTGTGTTGTGGGCCTTTTCTATGGGAAGCTGTTTAGGATATACCACTGAACTGCTTCTATTCAATGGCCTTGTTAAACAGGTATAAACACATGCTTGCATCCTCTTGACAAGGTCAAAAGACAAAAATACTGCACTGTCTTGTAGATAAGAACAATAACAGCCAAAATCCACAAGACAATAGCTTTATTCGGCCTGTCAAAATGCAAAAGATACATGATACAAAAGCTTTCAGCACTCCACTGGCTTCTTCATCAGGCAAAGGAGAAAGAAAAATATGACAGAGTCACAGGCCTACGTTTTGTCAAGATCTTGTTCGCCATTAAGATGGTATGGAAGGATATCCATGTAGGCAGAGGCCATTCCTTTAGGCTATGAGGGCTTTGGGAGACAAAGAATATTAAAGTCCAGGAAATAAAATTGATAAAACTGTCTCCCAAAGCCCACTTGGCCAAAAGGATGGGCTTCTGCTTACATGGATATTCCTCCATACCATCTTAATTGAGAACAACAACATTTTGACAAAACGTGGGCATGTGACTCTAACATATTTTTTCTTTCTCCTGTATGATTTTTAACACTTGTCTGATGAAGAAGCTAGTGGAGCTTCCAGAGCTTGCATCATGTATCTTCTGCCTGTTTGTTCGCTCAATAAAGGTATCACTCTTGTGGATTTTGGATGTTGTTGTACATTGCTGTATGGCTAAGATGGCTACCCTTGGATATGACTTGTAGAAGTCATTCAACGTAATTTGGCAGATGAGAGAGAGGGATAGAATGCTCCTACTTGACATTTTGAGTTCTAATACCTCTTCAGTATATCAAGCTGAATGAAAATGGCCTATATACTAGATAAATTTAGCAGTTAGCTTATTAGCCCCTGTAGAGTTCCCAGGCAACATAGTCTAATAAGCACACTTGCAGCACTTTGAGCAACATTTATGAAAGTTTTTAAAAGTAGGAAGTACTGTGTGGTCTTGTGGGTGAATCTTGGGTTCTTCAAAGGAAAGACCCTCTAGTGTGTCCAAATGTGAATGCTTTCTTTCAGAATCTACACATTTTTGTCATACAGCTTTGAGGTGGCTGGATGCACTTATTTGTGCCCTGCCTGAACCCAGAGTTTGGGACTGGTAATGCTAGCCAAATAATATTAATAAAAAGCTTTCCAAACAGATCACAATTATTCCATGAAATATCTCCCCTTTCTTAGGGGGATGCAGATGGGCAACCCTGGGCCACCCTGAGAAGCAGAGGATCGGGGGCACTGCTACCACGGCCCCAATTCTCCCGTTTGCCGCTCCTTTCAGAGCTGGCAAAAGGGCGCCTTAAGAGCTGCCGCATGGCTCTTTAGCATCCCTTCCGGCGCAGCGCCTCAGGATGCTGCACCGGAAGGATGTCTTGACATTGCGCACTGTGCATAATGGCACGAAGCATCACGACGTCCTCGGCATAGGGTTGGGGGGCCCAGCGTGTGGCTGCCCCTCCCCATCCGTGCCTCCAGGCCAGCTCTTTGGGCCGGTCAGTAGAAGCCCTTAGTTTGGTCCTGAGCCCTGAAAGCTGGCTCAAAATTGTAGGTTTTACAACTCTTCCAAAAAAGGTAAGTGATTTTCCATTACAGGGAGAGGATCTAAAGTGGGAGGGAGTTTCACACCAAAATGGTATTGCTGATGAGGAGTTGCTGTGGCAAGCTCACTTTCTTCCCTTCCCTTTCCTTCCCTGTATGTGTTTTTGTGCAGACCGCAACTGGAGCAGCACTGGTGCCCAAGGATGTTCTTCCTGCTCTCGAACCTTTTCTTTGTACTTTAAAACAGAACCTGTTTATCAGCTGCCTTGTGGCCACTTGGTATGTCGCTCATGTCTGGCAGAGAAGCAGAAGTCTTTATCAGTACTGTGTATGAATTGTAAAAGGTTGGTTGCCACACATGACATCTTGAGAGTCCATTTCTAACACCTTTTTCCAGTGCACTCTCCAGAATTGGGTGATCAAAAGAGAATGTGAACCATGCTGGGGTGGCTTGAAAAAGCAGGAGAGGCAACATGAAGTTCTGCAAGGACAAGGCTACACAAACCTTGCAGACTAAAACTTCAGGAGGTTCTGAAGACTTGTTGCCCCTTCGTGCAAATAGGTGGCGCTATAGCCTTGTACATTGTGCCAGAGCTAAAGTGATCAAAGGATAATAAAGCCATATGCTTCTCTATTTTCTTTTTGTTCCAAAAAGCTCATTTATATACAAAAGTGGCATCTGTGTAATTACACTATGGTTTCTTTGTGGGGGTGTTTTGGCACCCTTTCAAACAACTCAAGCATAGATGGCTTCTCATTTGCAAGGAAGGGAGAGGGTGTAAGTTCCACCTGCCGTACAGTCTCTTCAGTAAGAGAGCTGTATGGTTATAAGCAAGGAAAATACAGGAATAAAAAAGGTATATGCTGTGGCACCTGTCCATCATTGGCATCCTCTCCGGAGTTTTATCTCCTCCAAAGAACACATGAAAAGAATCAACGAAAATCATCCTAACACTCCTGCTGGTGACCAGGCATTGAGATTGTTCTGTTCTGAACACAAGTACCTACCTGGAAGAAGTGAGTCATGGGCATTGGTTGAAAAAGTGTTGGTGCCAGTTTTTATTAGTTGTGCAACATGTATTTCTTTAAAAAGCAAGCACACATCAGTGTGTTGTGTATCCACCACATTTGTTGTTGCTCTTGATTTCTGTTGTGCAACTAGGTCAGAGAAGTGGTCCGCTCTTTGCCTGTCCATCAGATAAATATGTAAGCCTTAATAAAATTATGATCAGAAGTCTCTGATCTCCTCTGGGCTTTTACAACTATTATGTTCTTCTGTGTCTTTTTTGCTTGTATTATCTGGTGCAAGGATAAATAACGTAGAGCTGCTTCTGGTCAAATCTGCAGAGCTTATTCACATGACACTTCACTAAGATGGACATCTTATAAACAAGTAAAAACAGTTCTCCTACATGCTTGCATCATAGACATCATAATGGGTCATTGCAGTCCTTTGTTATATAGAATGGATGTCCTTGTTGGATATGCGCATACTTGTGAGAAACTTATCCCTCTTCCTAAGTGGAGGGATAGGCTGACATACCTTAAGATTTCCCAAACAACTGTTGTGATGCATAGTGAGTGTCAGCAATTGCAGTAGAAGGCCCTTTTTGTAGGAAATGCAGCAGGGCTGGACACCTGCCAGGATTATATTGACCCTCTACTTTGAGTGCGGTGGGCCACAGCTTTCAAAAGCAGTTTGGGGAGCAATTTCAACACATTACTGGACACCTCTATAATTCTCAGTCACTTCCTGTTGGGAAAAACGGTTTTCCTGATCTTTATTTCCCATATCCCCTAGACCTGAGGTGGATAACTGTGCAGAAGTTGTAAAATGAGAGATGAACTCTGGTGTTTTTGTGGAACAAAACATTAAGCCATTTGTTGTTAACTGCCCTCAAGTCGATCTCGAC
>CM034708.1:5412815-5430004 GCA_020142125.1 Phrynosoma platyrhinos
AAACTCCCATCCATCCTAAACTCCCTTCTCCTTTAGTAGTCCTGACCATGGGATCACTCCGAATGTTTCCCTAAGTTTGTTGAAATCAGCTCTCCTAAAGTCTAGAATGAGTGTTTGACTATGCCTAGCTTCTCCTTTCCACTGTATAAGAAACTCCAGGAGAACATGATCACTTCTGCCTATGGATCCCACCACTTGCACCCCATTGACCAGGTCATCCCTATTGGTTAGGATCAGATCTAAAATAGGGGATCCTCCTGTTGCCTCTTCCACCTTTTGGACAAAGAAATTGTCTTCAAGTCAAGTGAGGAATTTGCTAGACCTTGGCTGAGTTTGACTTCCAGCAAATATCAGGATAGTTGAAGTCACCCATCACTACTGTATTTCTCCTTTTTGAGTGTGTGGTCATCTGTTCTAGAAAGGCATCATCCAATTCCTCAGTCTGACTTGGGGGTCTGTAGTAGACTCCCACTATAATATCCCTGTTGTTTCCTTCCCCTTTAATTTTGCTTGAATGGGAGATCAGTGCTATGATTCTATAATTGCTACAGTCTCTTGTGTCCCCCTTTTTGTAGATGGGGATGTTAAGCCATACTGTTGTTTATAAAAAGCTTTTATTTGTCCTGCTGATATTGACAAAAAAAAACTTCTGAAAAATATTTTTAATAATATTTGTCAATAAATGTATAAACTTTGTAATTTTATAGCTCGTGAAGAACAGTTTTTCTTGAAACACATCAGCAAGAGAAATAAAGGCCTTTTTTAACTGCAGCACGGCTTAACGATATTTTGTTCCACAAAAACACCGGAGTACATCTCTCATTTTCCAGCACTTCGCTGTGTTTTCTCCTCTTCAACTCTCAACTGTGCAGAGGGCCATTTTTCTACTGTACACTTGCCCAGTGGGCAGCACCGGCTTGTTTTGGCACTTCCAAAGTGATGTGACATCGGTTCCAGCTGCCACTTTGGCAGATTCCCTCCCCATTTTTGCATTTGGAGGATCAGAGGAAGCAAACTTCAGTGGTATGGTCACATTTGGGGAGGTTTTAGTGCAAAAAAGTCAATGTCTGTGTCATCTTTGCGGTATAAGAGTGACATATTTTTCCAAGTTAATCCATGAGAACTGAGTCCCAGATAGATTTAAATTCGGGAAAGGCTGCCCTGGTTAGAATAGGAGAAGTTGGGGCATGTACTATACTAGGCACACTCCTCGGTTCCTTTCCTGGGGAGAGCTATGGTTGCTCATACTGGCCTTTGAACGATGTTCCTGCTGGACTCTTCAGCCTTTTACTGCCTTCCCCATGGTGCTTTTTGCCTTTAACCCCCGAGTTGGTATGTTGGCAGATTTCACTAAGTAATTCCTGGCTGGGTTGTGCAGATCTTCCTTAACTCAGACAACCTTTCATTAACCTTCCTTGACTTTAAAGAGTGTAATTGCATTTTAATCTTTTATTCTTGCATTATCATTCTAGACACCGAGTCATTTGAGGGTGGATAATTCCTGCTAATGTAATTTTAAGATACAGTAGTTTGAAGTCTGGTCTAGTCTTTTAATGCTTTCATTCCCTCCCGAAATGACACTTGGGCTTTTTAAAAGAATCAGAATACTAATAAAGTTCTCAGCGTCTAGTGTCATAATTTTACTGTCTGTTTGCAGAATATAATAAGAGTCAGATTCACAACCTGCTGAGAACTGAAGGGGATGGGAAATTGGGATGAAACTAATTACAATTTACTGTTATTTAAAACCTTTTGCTTATATTATTTTTTAATCATAGGGTCAGAACAGACAATTAAAATGCACATACAGTAACACACTTCATTAAACAGCCAGAAGGCACAGTTATTGTCGATAAGGTGAAGAGAAATTTGTTCAAGTGAAATTTCAACTAGCCAAAAGGTCCAGCTTGGGTATTGTGTGATAAGAGTTTATGAGTTCAGCATGTCCCAGCAACTGGATGATGTCCTTGCATTCAAATGAAACAGAATATGAGTAACTCTATGGAGAGGTTCACAACTTTCAAGATGACGTTTAATCCATCTGTGAGGTGGGCTCTAGTTGATAAAAAGAAATCTGCTACGCCTTAGGGTGCCACAAAGTTCTTTGTTGCTTTTGCTACAGACTTTTAAGTCTTTTACACTGCACAATAATAGCAGCTTGATGCCATGAAAACCAGCATGGTGTAGTGGTTTGAGTGCTGTACTAGGACTCCCAGGAGACCAAGGTTCGAATCCCCACTCAGTTATGGAAATCTATTGAGTAACCTTGGCCAAATCGCACATTCAACCTCAGAGGAAGACAATGGCAGACCCGCTCTGAACAAATCTGGCCAAGGAGAGCCTCTGATAACAGTCTCCTTTCAGTTGCCATAAGTTGGAAACACTTTACTTGCTGTGGCTTCATCTAATGCAGAGGTAGGCAACCTTTCCCCTTTAAGGGCCGAGGGACTTAAGCTCCCAGAATCCCAACATGGGACTATTGGCCAACATGGCCAACATGGGACTATTGGCCAACATGGCTGAGGCTTCTGGGAGCTGAAGTCCCTCAGCCCTTAAAGGGGAAAGGTTGCCTATCCCTGATCTAATGGAATCCTCAGGCTTGTAGTTTCATTTTAAGATTCTCTGCCAGAGATATTTCTAATACCTCAACTAACTACAAATCCCAGGATTCCATAGGATGCAGCCATGCCAGCTAAAGTATCAAACTGGTACATCTGTGCAGTGTGAAAGAGGCACGGTTACCTCTCTCAGATATTAAATATGTATTAGAAACCGTGTGTCAGATGAGTGACTTTTTTTGAACAATGCACACAGCATTACCAAAGACCTCTGAATTCCAAAGACTACACAAATCATTTTTGTTTTCAATTGCTTTCCAAGTTCTTCCTGCAAACATAGAATTTACTATTCTCACAGCTGCCACAAACTGCAGCCAGGCTCTTATATCATCTCAATGTTATATAAATATCCACTGGCAGATTTATGCTATACTGCAGTACTCAATCCCTATAGTGAATGCCACTGTAATGCAACATATGAGAAAAAGGGAATGTGCAACATGCAGCCTGCAAGAGACAATGCAATGTGCATTGACATGGGTGCATTTTTTGCACATGTGCAATGGTTCTGCATGCAGAGCTCTACTCCAGAGACTTTAAAGCTGCATCTACACTTTAATTGCCAAGGGTCAATGATATGGAATTCTGGGATTTGTAGTTTTGTAATATATTTGGTTGCGCCCGTCAGAGTTCTGGTGCCATAACAAACTATATGAGCCTTAGCAGGGGCCTTCCAACATAAATCTGCATCTGCACTGCAGAAATAATGCACATCGACACCACTTTTAACTGCCATGGCTCTATGCTATGGAATTCTGACAATTGTAGTTTGTCAGGCACCAGAGCTCTCTGAGAAAAAAGGCTAAATATCTCCCAAAGTTACAAATCCCAGAATTCCATAGTATGGAGCCATGGCAGTTAACGCTCTGTCAAAGTGCATTAATTCTTCATTGAAGATGCAGCCATAGACTGGGAGAGGGAAAGAATATATAACAGGCGAGAGACCACTAAATGGTGGAGTCATCAAAATCCAGACTTGACCAGTAGGGAACCCATAAGGTCCAGATTTGGTTCTGGGAAGTGAGGTTCTTGACTTTTTGCTCAGAGCTCTTCTGGCATACAAAGGCTGAACAAGTTATATTCCTGAAGAACACGAAGATTGAGATTTTACCTGCCTGGGCTTTAAGCAAGTGAGCGTAATGGGCTGTAGCTGGGTCATTATGACACTATTTCACCTTAAATGCCCCTCTTTCATTGCATGTTAAAATTCCTACTTGGGTGCAGACTATATTACAGTCATTTGGACATTTTGTCAAGTATGTATCTGATTTTGAAGAAATGTTTAAATTACCTAAAGTACAGTTTAGCTGCGATTTAAGGGGTAATGTCCATTAATCCCCTCATCTCCTTGCAAGTGGCTCTGACAGCTGCTCTTTGGACACAGCAATATTTGTCAAATGGGCATATAGATAATACAATTTTATATAGATTTGGCCACAGCAGGAAAGCTAAATGGTGCCCATTTAAACACTTTCTGTCATGCTATGGTATATCAGTTGAGCTTCAGTTTTCCCTTTAAATCTCTGAGAAACAGGTAGGCAAGCCACTTAACCTTATTGCAGTATTTGCAACTTTATATTGCATAGTTTGTGGTCACATAATGTTGAAGAAAGTTTGTAAGTTAGCTTTTTTGCAGAATTGTTTCAGGAGACTAAAGGTGGTTTGCTAGAGGTTGCCAATGGTGCCTTCAACGGAAGTGGACAGAAGATAGATATGGAAGGAGACCACTGGCTGGAATTCTGTCTGTGTCTTACACATGTGTGGTATAGTGGTTTGAGTGTGAGACTATGACTCTGGAGACCAGGGTTCAAATCCCTGCGGAGCCACAAAACCCACTGGGTGACCATGGGTAAGTCAGAGTCTCTCAGCCTCAGAGGATGGCGATGGCAAACTCCCTCTGAAGAAACTTGCCAAGAAAACCCTGTGATAAATTTGCTTTAGCAGATTATCGCACAAAGCTTTCCTCCCAATGCTGTTGTGGCCTTTTAAAACAGCCAAAACAGCAATGATTCTTTTCACATTACCACGCAATTGCAAACTGATAATAGGTTGCTGATGCATCTTATCACACTGTCGTTCTGTTTACTCATCAGCTATCCGAGATTACGGAAGTAAAGTAGTCTTGCTTTCATTAGGAGTGGGGGGTGTATGCAGTGAACCCCCTTTAAATCGCCTTTCTCCTGCCCCAGACAAAATGGTTGCCTCCTCAGGAGTAAGAAGTCTTGCCTTCATTAGGAATGGGAAGAGGTGCAGTGAACCTGGTTTAAATCCCCTTCTCTCTGAATTACCCCTGAACGACCTATGGCATATACTTCAATAAGGAGCTAAATGCATGATCGACAGCTATTCACGGGATTTTCCCATTCATTAAAAGCAACGGCAGAAGCACAGATTGACTACAGGAGACCCACTGCCTGGCCACAACGTCATGCGGTAAGATCTGTCGATTACAGTTTCAATCCCACTTCTATACCACTATTTAAGAACCGTGCAACAATCTCCTTAGAGTTACCATGAATGAGAAACAACTTGTAGATACACAACAACAAGGTTCCCTTATAGAAGCAGGTGGATATTTCTGTCCAATGCAGAACTTCTGAATTTATTTCCAAGGTTGCAGAAGTGGAGCTGTGTCTGCAGTATCGTTGTGTGTGTCGGGATGGATGTACATTAGGTTGAACTTTCTGTTGCATATTCCATTGTGCATGCATAGAATGATAGAACCATGCAGTTGGAGAGGGATTTATGGGCCATCTAATCCAACCCTCTGCTTAGTGAAGGATTTCCAGCTAAAGCATCCCAAGAAGATAGCTGTCCAGCCTCTTTCTGAAGATGTCCAGAGAAGATCCCACCACCATTCTAGGCAATAGTTTCCATTGCCAAGCTGCTCTCACTGTCAAGATGTTCCTTCTAAGGTGCAAATCAAAATCTGCTGTCCTGTAACTTAAAACGTTAGACCTATGCCCTGTCTGCATGGACCAAATACAATAGATTCCCCTGTTCCCTCACAGGGAGACTGGACAACACACAATCCTAAATCCAGTTCTGATACAAGCAGACCAGATCACTGCCAGCATGCTCAGCATCAGAATTGTGTTTTATCCTTCTGAGCCCATATTTTTTAAACTCACCAGTTGCTCTGTATCTTCACATAGCCATTGCACTCAGTCCATGCTTAGGTCTAATGGTTTTAGGTTACAGAAGTGTAGATTTCAATTCAACATGAGAAGGAACGTTTTGACAGTAAGAGCGGTTCAGCAACGGAACCAATTACCTAGAGGAGATGGATTCTCTTTCTCTGGATGTCTTCAAAAAGAAGCTGGATGGCTACATTTGTTTTTTTTGTTGTCGTTGTTAACCATCCTCGAGTCGATCTCAATTCATGGTGAACCTGTGGATGAGACATCTCCAAGACCCCCCTATTCTCCACTACTCTTCCCAGTCTCTGCAGATTCATACCCAGGACTTCTTTAATTCAGTCCATCCATCTTAGAATATGGTCTTCCTCTCTTCCTAATCCTTCCACTATTCCCAACATTATTGTCTTTTCTAATGAATCGTGTCTTCTCAGGTGACCAAAGTACGACAGCCTCAGTTTAGTTATCTTTGCCTCCAGGGAAATTTCAGGCTTGATCTGTTCTAGGACCCATTTATTTATTCTTTTTGCTATCCATGGTATCTTCAGCACTCCTCTCCACTCTTCTCAAATAAATATATTCTCTTTTTGCCCATTGTCTTAGCTGTCCAGCTCTCGCATCCAAATATAGTGATGGCAAACACAATTGCTTGTACAATCCTAACTTTCATGCTTAGTTGGATATGATCTTTGCTCCTTATGATCTTTTCTAGTTCTACTTCTGCCCTCCCCATTCTTAGTCTTCTGATTTCCTGATTGCAGTCCCTGTTCTGCTACATGCTGGGATACATTACCTGGAGATCCTGCATTGAACAGGAGATTGGATTAGATGGCCCATGAGCCTCCTTCCAACTCTGTGATTCTATCAACCAGAAACAATTGGGTGCATAGAGAAACTGTTTTACCCTACCCTCTCTTCTTTTTCAACTAGTGTTCCCAGATTTCTTTGCTCAAACACATCTTTCCTCAATTGCCCAGTCTCTTGTTTTATGGCCTCTGCAACAAGCCAAAGACAACTAACTCTTTGGACGTGTTGCTCAGATCCTTTTGCTTGCGCTAAGTTGCCTCTACTTTTGCATCCCTCCAACCCCCTCCGCTTCTCCTTTTTTGTTAATTGAACAATGAAGATGAACTTTCATAATTGCTTCCAAAAGATGAAAGGCTTCTGCTGTGCTCCTCTTCCGAAAGGGGGTGTTGCTGACGTGTTTCTTGTTTGCAAGATTCCCCTTTGCATATTCATTTCACGTTCCTGGGGTCATTTCCCGCTGGTGTCAGGCCTGGGACATCTTTTCCGTTGGGAACTGCTCCGCACGATGGTTTGGAGCATCCAAGGAGAAGCAGCTGGGGGCAGTGGGGGAGTCGAGATGGGCCTGAAAATTAAAACACAGTATGCAAAACTTAATCAGAAGGGACTTGGAGGAGAAAGGGATTCAGTTCCCTTAGCCTTCTCCAAACTCCTTTCCTTTCTGTGGGGCCATAGTTGTTCTGCAAATGTCAAAAGCAAAGGAGGAACATTTCTTTAGACAGGTTTTAATGGAAAGAAATGGTAGGCCAGCATGTGTGCATTATGTGCCTTCAAGTCATTTCTGACTTATGGTGATCCTAGGGCGAACCTTTTCTTGGCAAGTTTCTTCAGAGGGGGTTTGCCATTGCCGTCCTGTGCTGCTGAGTGTGACTTGCCCAAGGTCACTCAGTACGTATACATGGCCAAACCAGGATTTGAATCCTGGTCTCCAGAGTCATAGTCTAACATTCAAACCCCTACACAAGGGCATCAAGGGACAGATGCATCCAAGCAACATCGCCATGTGGTCAAGATGGTAAAAGTTACAAATGAGGAAGAACAAACAAGCTAGGAGTGGTTGCAGGAGTTTGCTTTTGCTTGATCCTACTGGGAAGGGCAAGATTTTACTCCCTCTACTCCTCTCCGTTGTTGTTGTGTGCCTTGAAGTCATTTTGGACTTATGGCATCCCTATGGCAAACCTATCCAGGATTTTCTTGGCAAGATTTGTTCATAAGAGGTTTGCCCTTGCCTTCCTCTGAGGCAGAGAGAGTGCAGCTTGCCCAGGGTCACCCAGTGAGTTTCCATGGCTGAGCCAGGATTCAAAACCTGGTAACCAGAGTTGCAGCCCATCACTCAAACCACTACACCACGTTGGTTCTTTTGATATCTCCCTCCTGCTAAGTTGGGGGCAAACTATTTTTGTACTTCAAACTCAGTTTACAACAACAGATGAAGGGGGAAAGTAGGAGGAGGAGGAGAGAGAGACTTTTTAAAAAGCTGCTCAAAAAGTGGGAGGAAAGAGGATTAATCTGGATTGTCCCAGCCAAATAAGGTACAATGTGCGGGTATTGGTTTACTTTTGGAACATTTTATCTATGCAGTGTGGCATAATGGTTTGAGTGTTGAACTATGACTCTGGAGGCCAGGGTTTGATTCCCACTCAGCCATGAAACCCACTGGGTGACCTTGGACAAGTCACACCCTCTCAGCCTCAGGGGAAGGCAACAGCAAACCTCCTGTTAACAAATCTTGCCAAGAAAAGCCCATGATAGTGTGGCCATAAATCAGAAATTGATCCCAGGGGTCTAATGACAGAGGAGGACAAAAGTAGGGCATTGCCCTCCCAAATACCAATCCTCCTTCCTCAATGAAATTTTCCATTTCTCTCATTGCTAGCGTTCCAGAGCACAAAACAGGATCGTTGTAAATCTCTAGAATTCTTGCATTTGCTGTGTTCACATTTCCTTGCTCGCTTTGCCTGGCCTCTTTCTATGGATTGGTGAATGCTTAGCTGACGTTACCGCAATGGTAGAAATTGGGGGCTGAAGGAAAATTTCAGGGGAGAACATAATTCTTATAAGGGAGGAATGCTTTCATCAAGGGAAGTATCACAGCAGCTATGGAAAGGGTGGCTTCAGTGAACTCCCCAACTAGGGTAGACATTCAGTTCTCCCAATATATTTTTCTACCAAATGGCAACCTTGGCACTTGAGAAGGGCGCTGTGGAAATTGCCAGTCCTTGGACAGATGGGAGCTTGAGGTGGGAGATATCTTTTGGCGAGGCAAACTGGGGCTGGATGGTTTCACCTCCGTCATGATGTTGAGTCAATCTGAGGTGCCATCTGCAACCGGGCACATCCACCCTCTCAGGAATCCATCAGAGAGAGATGTGGGCAGGGGCCATAAGGAGAACTATTTGAAACTTGTCAACGAAGTGCCAAGGTCTTCCACCCACTTAGTCCAAAGGACAAAAGCATCTAAATAACATATATCAGAGAGTAGAAAGTTACTGTTAAGAAGATCAAGGGAAGTAATAGTGCCACTCTATTCTGGTTTCGTCAGACCTCACCTGGAATGTTGTGTCCAGTTCTGGGCACCAGGTTTTAAATTTTAAGTAGAGGCCCAGTTGCACAACCCACAACCTTCGGGTTCACTGAATAACCTTTGTTCTTCAGAGATCAAATGTTGGATGTTGGATGATGTGATGTAGCAGCTAAAAGAAACTTTGTAGTTCTAGGATGCATCAATAATATAGTCTCTAGATTGAAGAAAGTAATAGTGTCACTCTATTCTGCTTTGGTCAGGCCTCACCTGGAATAATCCTGCATGACAAGGGGTTGGACTGGATGGCCCTTGAGGTCTCTTCCAACTCTGTGATTCTAAGAATTTATATAATGATATATAATGGTATCATAGTATCATCCTACCAATGTTCAGGTGTGGATAACCTTGGCATGTGCTATTCGAATGGTTACTTTTTGGAGAATATTTTCCAGAATCCCCCTGAGATTTGTAGTCCAAACCCTTAATACTTCCAATTTCCATTATATGCATTCATCTTTAATTTTCCCATCTATGGAGAGAAAGCCTGACATAGTGATTTGAGTGTTGGCCTATGACTCTGAAGACCAGGGTTTGACTCCCAGGTCAGCCATGAAACCCACTGGGTAACCTCAGCCTTAGAGGAAGGCAATGGCAAAACTCTTCTGATGCATTCTCGGTGCAGTCTATACCTCCCATGAGCAACATGTGTCACCTGGTCTGTCCCTCTGAGTAAATGAGTGGTGGTAGTGGTGGCAGGAATGTGGGGGACTCAGTCCTCTACACCCCAATGTTTACAGATATAGTGGGTTCAGGGTATCTTTTCTTCTTACCTTGTCCTGCAGAAGGAACTTAGGATGGTCATGACTCTTGCTTTGCAAAGAACATTCTAAAGTGGTGATTCCCAGTCTCTGGTTCTCCAGACGTTACAGACTTCAGCTCCCAGAATACTAGACCATTGGGGCAAGCTGGCCAGGGATTCTGGGAGATGAAATCAAAAAACATTTGGAGAACCAAAAGTATGAGAAACATTGCTTTAGACTTTATGCTCCACATTATGCAGCGTCAACTCTTTAGTGAAGAGCAATGGCAAATGTGCACAAGCATCTCCATGTGGAATGCAAAATGTGTACCAGTGCACATCTGTGCATGATGTGCATTCAAGAACGATGGGTCTCTGTGCTCAATGCCAACCCATGCACCACTGATGTTGATTCAAGTCTTCTCCAACTGATGGCAACCCTAAGGCAACCCTATCATGGGATTTTCTTGGCAAGATTTATTCCTTCAGAGGGGATTTGTCTTGTCCTTTCTCAGAGGCTGAGAGGCTGTGAGTTCCCAAAATTCACCCAGCATGTTTTTATGGCCAAGTGCATATTTGAACCCTGGTCTCCAGAGCCGTAGTCCAGTGCTCAAACCACTATAGCAAGCTGGGTCCCATGCATCACTCCACCTCGGCAATCTTGAACTGAATATGGATGCGTCTACACTGCAGAAATAATGCAGTCTAACATGACTTTAACTGCCCTGGCTCCATCCTACAGAATCCTGGGGTTTGTATTTTTGTGAAACGCCAGCCCTTTTTGGGAGAGAAGGCTAAAGACCTGATGAAACTCCAGATCCTAGGATTCCATAGGATGGAGCTACAACACTGAAAGTGATGTCAAACTGAATTATTTCAACAGTGTAGCTGCATCCTGTATCCCTTCCACATCAGACCAAAATGTCCATCTTCTTCCACAGAGGAAATTATAAATATATAAGATACCAACAGGATGCTGGCAAGTATTTGTAAGGTGTGACCTAAATTGGGTGTGTGTATAAGGATTTCAATCCTGAAAGCCACCAATCCGGTCCACCAGTTACCCCAGTTACCCCTAAAAGAAATCATAAAGGCAAGAGATGCTTTGCAGAAATTGTTGCCAGATTTATTTTCTAAAGGAATAAATAGTCTTTGCAAAACACACAGGGGGGAAATGACAAAGGCCTCTTTCCTAATTCTCGTCTCTTCATGCAAACTCCCTCCGCAGCTACTTCAGATCCCCTTCCTACTCAAATTTATGCTGATGATGCATGTATTAAAAATAATCCCTCTGACAATACAGAAGCAGCTTTGGGGACCTGAGCTTGTCTCGGCACCAAATTGACTCAATTATTGTGTGCGACTGAAGTTTAGGTTGGGGTGGAGGAGTGCAAGAGAGGAAATAAACACCCGGGCCATGATGCTGGTGGCATTACGTCGGTGGTGAGAAGAGAAGCCAGGAAGGGTATAAATAGGCAGGTGGTCCAGCCTGGAGCCAGATGCAAACAACTGGAGGCAGCAGGAGAGTAGCCTTGCAAGACCACAACCACCATGCCTGCAACATCCACCCCAGTTTACTTCTTCTGCCTCCTTGCCTTCTCTTCGGCTTGCTACATCCAGAACTGTCCTCGGGGAGGGAAGAGAGCATACCCAGACACGGACATCCGACAGGTACTACAAAGGCTGGCTTGATGCATATGTCTGCATGAGAGAGAAAGAAAGAAAGAGAGTGAATGAATCTTGTTTTATATTTCTGTGCCAGAGATAAAAAGAAAAATCTGCATCCAACTCCTTTTATTGTCCCAAGTTTTTTCCTAGTCAGTGGTCAATGCTAAATATATAGAAGATACTTCCAGGGGCAGCTGGTAGCTCCCAGGTAGGGATGAGGTAAGAAATTGCTCCTGGTTTAAGTCCAAACTTTCAGGCAACTATCTGGGATTCTGAACCTCTTTGGAAGGACTGGTTTCAGCACCTCAAACCGTACAGATTATCTGAGGAAAGGAGGCATTAGGGGAAAATAAATGAGGAACCTGCACAGGATATGAAAAGAGAGAGGTACCAGATTGAGAAAAACAACTAAAGACGGAATGGGAATAATATAAATAAGTGTTGTTGGTGGAAAAGTTTAGAATAGATTTTATTAAGTAATGGTAAAGGATTTGGATAATGGAAGGTTTGTAATGGTAATTCTAAAGACACTTGGATTGCTGTTGTAATGTTATCAAATTGTGTTTGGAAAATGAATAAAGGAATCATGTCAAATTATCGATCAATTGATTAATTGATTGATAGAGATATATAGTTATATAGATATAGTGCAGATTCTTTTGTTAGGTGTGTTTTTTTCCTTGTATGTTTTTTCCATATAGAAAATTAGTGTCTGTTTGTATGTTTATAGTTGTTTTAATTAAAATATTGTATGGAAAAAGAAAAGCTAGTGCCTTTAAATTTCAGGCTAAAGCCTAGAACAGATTCACTGCCCAACTGAAACGGATGCTCCCAGCCACCAGTGTGAATGGGTTTTCCTTGGTTGCAGCCACACTGCAGAAATAAAGCTGTTTGGCAACACTTTAACTGCCATGACACAATGGTATGGGACTCTGGGATTTGTAGTTTGGTGTGATATTTAGCCCCCCCTGTCAGAGAGCTCTAGTGTTCCATCAAACTACAAATCCATTAATCCCATAGTATGGAGCCATGAAAATTAAAGTGGTGTCAAACGGCTTTATTTCTGCAGTATAGTAGCAACCCTCCTACTGTAATGGCCCCAGCCTCTGCAAGCAATGGGAGTCTATTCTTCTGTCAATCAGGGCACAGTGGACTGTTGTTTCCATCATCCTCCTGCCAATGATCTCAAATGCAACAATCGGATGCAGGATCTCTATTGCAATTCCTCCTCGCATCAGAGATTACTGCTGGGAAGGAGACAGAGGCATCAGTTTCCAGTACTCCAGTCAACAGAAGAACAGACCTCTGTCACTTGCAATGGCTGTGGTCAGTTAAGGTAGGACTCGGGGACTTTTATGATCATTTCAGGATCATGAATACATTGTGTTCATGAACATAAATCAGTTACGGATCCATAATGCTAGGTTACAAATCTGCAATTGCTGTAATGAATTCCAACCCAAATGCTAAGCCATACTATAGATGGAAGAGAGCCATCTTGGTATAGTGGTTTGAGCATTGGACTAGGTTCAAATCACTGCTTAGTCATAGAAACCTACTGGGTGACCTTGGGCAAGTCCTGCTCTCTCAAAATACAGTCTTGATAACATTGCCTTTATTTGTGAAGTCGTAGGCTTTCATGGCCGGCATCCATAGTTTTTTGTGGGTTTTTCGGGCTGTGTGGCCATGTTCTAGAAGAGTTTCTTTCTGACGTTTCGCCAGCATCTATGGCTAGCATCTTCAGAGAATCCATACTATGGGATTAATGGATTTGTAGTTTGATGGAACACTAGAGCTCTCTGACAGGGGAGGCTAAATATCACACCAAACTACAAATCCCAGAATCCCATACCATTGAGTCATGGCAGTTAAAGTGTTACCAAACAGCTTTATTTCTGCAGTGTGGCTGCAGAAATTTTCTCTGAAGATGCTGGCGAAACGTCAGAAAGAAACTCTTCTAGAACATGGCCACACAGCCCAAAAAACCCACAAAAAACTATTGCCTTTATTTCTTTTTTAACCAGACTTTGTGCAAGTCTTCTTGATTTTCTAGTTATTGAAACTCCAACACCCCCCCATGCATGGATGCTCACCTCCTTTTTTTCTATTAAAGTGTGCTCTCAGACTTAAGATGTGACTTGAAAATATTTTGCAAGGTCTGAGAAGTGGTGGGAAAGAAAGAAGGGCCTCTCCCAAAGATCTTAGAGCAATAATGGGTTCATAAATGGAGATATGGTCCTTCAAATTGCTTGTCACCTTATGGCAACCCCATGAATTACAGGGTTTTCTTAGGCAAGGAATCCTCAGAGGTGGCTTTGCTAGTTCCTTCCTCTGAAATACAGCCTGCATCACCTGATATTCATTGATGCTCTCCCATCTTGGTACTAACCAAAGATCTGGTGCCTTTGGGGTATTTAGGCAGTTTCTGGATGCTATCATTCATCCTGCCTTCCCACACTTTACCCCCCTTTTAGTGTATTCCTTGTGGCCCTGGAAACAAAGGGAACTGCTTTGGCCCCAGCATCTGCTGCGGAGAGGAGCTGGGCTGTTACTTCGGCACCTCCGAAACTCTGCGTTGCCTGGAAGAGAATTACCTGCCTTCTCCTTGTGAGACAGGAGGAAGACCTTGCGGCGCGGGTGGAAGATGTGCTGCGGCCGGCATTTGTTGCAATGATGGTAAGCAACGGTGTGTATGTGTATGCATCTATTTATTTAATGAATTTCCTACTTTTCTCCCAATAGGGGACCCAAGGCGGTTGACAATAAGGTTAAAGCAACATGTAATGAAAATCCTGGGCCCAGATCCTGCATCGTCAGGCATAACTATGATGATGGAGGGCTGTTAAAGGGAACTGTACTGCTTGGGAACAGCCACCAAGAAAGCCTTCTCATGTGTCCTCACCAGATGGATGGGGTTTTGGGAAAGTGATTCCCTGATAACCTTAAGATACATGCAGGTTCAGAGCTGGGAGATATGGTCTTTCAGAGGGTCTGGACTTATGCCATATTGGGCTTTATAGGTCATAGCAAGCAGTTTGAATTGTGCCTGGAAATGAACCATTAGCCAGTGAAGCTGCTTCAACAAAGGAGTCACACATTCCCTGTAAAACCAATCCTGGCCAGCGCTGTGGCTGAAGTGTTTTTCATCTGCTGAAATTTCCAAACAGTGTCCAAATACAGACTCATGGAGAGTGAGTTGTTGTTGTTGTTGTTACCTGCCATTGAGTTACCATCCAACATACACCTTGTTGTTGTTGTTGTTTTGTGCCTTCAAATCCTTTTCAACTTATGGCCATAAGGCAAACCTATCATGGGGTTTTCTTGGCAAGATTTATTCAGAGGAGGGTTGCCATTGCCTTCCCCTGAAGCTGAGAGAGTGTGACTTGCCCAAGGTCACCCAGTGGGTTTCATAGCCGAGCTGGGAATTGAACCCTGGTCTCCAGAGTCACAGTCCATCATTCAAACCACTATGCCACACTGGCTCTCAATATACACCTACATATGACCTTTTTTTAAATCATTGTGGAGTTGGTATTCTCTTCTTCTTTTCACAGTGACAAAAGCCACCACCCCCTTCATCATTCCACAGCAATAGCTCCTTCTTAAGGGCCATTCTGTGGCCAGTGGAGAGCAGAAGGGATCAAAGAAGCATCTGGCTGTGTACCCATTAGCCAGATGCAAAATGATGGCATCTTCCTCTGAGATCTCCAGAAGTCCCTAGCAGATCTCAGTGAATAATGTCAGTGGTCTGCACCCTGCTATGGGACATAGCCAAGCATTTCTCCAACCCCACTGAATGATTGCAGAAAGAGAGAGTATTACTGTAAAATGGTGAATCAAAAGATAATGAGAGGGGAGATAGTACTATGTGTGGAACTTTTACACTATACTTGGCCATGATGGATCTTGGCCAATATTGTGCAGAAAAGTGATTTTAAGCATAATATACTATAAATTGAATCTCCCATATCTGGAATGCTTGGGACCAGAAGTGTTTTGGAGTTTGAGGTAGGGTGGGTTTTGTTTTTTGTATTTTGGAATATTTGCATATACATCATGAGATATCTTGGAGATGGGATCCAAGTTTAAACATGAAATACATTTATGTTTCATCTATATCTTATACACATAGCTGAAGGTAATTTTATACATCATATTTTTAACAACTTTGTGCATGAAGCAAAGTTTGTGTATACTGTACACTGAACCATCAAGAAGCAAAGGTAGCACTATTTCAGGCACACATGTTGACAGTTTTGGATTTGGGAATATTTGGGATTTTAAAATTCTGGATGAGGAAGACTCAGAAGTTTACTGCATTGGCAAAAAAGCCAGCTTACCTTTTCAGGCTTCAATCCTCCTCTGGGATACACCTGGATATTATCACATGTAAATTGCCACCAATTCTGCCATGATGCCACCAGCCATATACAGCCTGGGTCAAAGCTGTGTTCAGCCAGCAAATTTTTGAAGCTTCCATTTTCGAAAAAGTGCCAGCTGAACACGGCTTCAACCTTCATCTGACCCAGGTTGTATTTGGCCGGCGGTATTGTGGCAGCATTTGTGGCAACTGACATGTGATAACATCTGGGTGTATCCTGCAAGAAGACTGAAGCCGGAAATGGTAAACGGGCTTTTTTTGGCAAGGCGATAAACTCCTCAATCTGAATATCTTATCCCAAAATGGTCCTTTTTTTGAGTCAAAATAGGTTTTTTGAACCAAAAAAATCTCAAGGTCTTTTTGCATAAACAACTTCCCCCTCCAAAAAAATCCAAAATGTGAAAACCATTTTTAAAAATGTGCAAGATCTCAGCCAGTGGAGAGAAATCTTTTGACATTATTCATCCTTGCATGTGAGAATGAAATATGGTACCAACCCAAAAGGACTCCCCACAGACTTGATTTCTTTACCTTTTAGTACCCAGCTGATCAAAATATCCTTGCTTTGGTTTTCTTTCTTCTCAAGAGAGCTGCACCACTGATGCCGCCTGCGGGGATGAGAACGGCGAAAGAAGTCGGGGATCCTCCGGAAAGAACCTGACAGTGCTGGACAGCTCCACTGGAGACCTGCTCCTCAAACTGATGCACATGGCAAATGCAAACAGGCAACAACAGCAGGGCAGACAGCAGTTTTACTGAGGCTAGTAATACCGAGGGGGTCTGGAATGGCTTGCTATAGTCCTTTTGCATTTCACCATCCCCTCTGAAAAAGAAATGGAAGGAGGTCTCAGTGGCATACACAAGGGACCATCTGGTAGTAAAATGTAAATACACAGCAAATAATAAAAGTCTGTTATGGCACGGTGTGGTGGAATCTGTTCTCTGTCACTGCTGTGTGGAAGCATGCCACCTTTCAGATTTGTGAGGGGGAAATGCTCGATTTATTCTTGAGCAAAACTTCAACTTTGTTCTTGTAAAATGGGGAAGTGTAGAAAGATGGTCAACGATGCAGCAAGTAGAAACAGAGAATCATAGAGTTGGAAGAGACGACAAGGGCCATCCAGTCCAATCCTCTGCCGTGCAGGAATACGCCAAAAACAGATGGCCATCCAGCCTCTGTTTAAAATCCTCCAAAGAAGGAGACTCCTCCACTCTCTGAGGGAGCGTATTCCACTATCAGCTCTTACTTTTTCCTCAT
>CM034708.1:5503312-5528665 GCA_020142125.1 Phrynosoma platyrhinos
TTGTTTTTAAATTATGTTTAATTGTAATTTTAGCATTGGGTGGGTGGGTGGGGGTTTGGGAAGGGACTAATTTTTGAATTTTATTGTATTCTATTTTTATTGCTGTAACCCCAATCCTTGTGATTGGGCAGGCTATAAATAAATAATTTGTTGTTGTTGTTGTTGTTGAAGCTGCTATTGTTATTTTGGTGAGAATAGCTGAAATTCATCAGGATTGGAAATAACTGAGAATAAGGAATATAGGAACAAAATAAATTCTAATTATCCTTAGCTATTCCTGCTTGTCAGAGTTCCTGAAACGGGGGCTTGGTTAACAACAAAGTATCCCAGTTAACAAAGAGCAACCCATGACTTTTGTAATAAGGGTACTCATTACTTTTGCAGCAATTCCTAAACATTATAGAATAGAAACTCACTGAACTCTTCTCTTCTCTGTTCTTTTTTAGCAAGTGAAATACAATAGGCTAGTAAGGCTGACTGTATTTTCAAAACCATGAAACCGTATTCCCATACATATCTGATGAAAACCAGGTATCCACAGGCAACAATACTTTCCTTATCACTGGAATGTCTTCTGCACAAAATCCATTGAAGTGAAAGGGAATGGGCAAAAGTACAGGTGCACAGTATCATTAAATTCCTTTCATGGAATAGCAGCTTTCCTACTAAATTCTATTGAATGCATAAATTAACCTCAACAAGATAATTAAGCCAGGCCAGGGAATCTTAGCTGGTTGCACAGACCTGCCCACTCAATCATTACACACAGACCTATGTTCTTGGCATTGTTCTCACCTAATTTTTTCTTTAACTTATGAGCTGGAGAAATACAATAAGAAAACTGTTTGGTGACAACAGCTTTAGCAGCAAATAGTTTTTATTCACCAAAACAGGACTGAGAGTTGCCAAAAAATCCTGAAAAGGATTCAAATCCAAATCTTTCACTCTATGCCTAAGTTTTAAGTGAGTTACTACTTATGACAAACTCTTAGAAGTGATGAAGGTCACAGAAGGGGAAACAGCCACTCACGTCAATAAAGGAAGCGTTCACGTAATCAGTGTTTTCTTCACCTCGCTTTACTGGAATGATCACCCGGTTGAACTCATCTACAGGCAAACAAGATAGCAATTTTAGAAATATTTGGCAATAAGCATTTAGGTCTGACATGCTGGTGCTCAGAAGAGATGAGTTTCTACAGCAACATCTAAAGCAGAAATGTATAACTGCAAACATTCAATCAAGGTCAATGCTGAAAGGATGTAACTAACTCATTATTCTGATCTAATTGAAAGTCTTGATTCAGCTACGTAACATGAACTTCCTTCTTTCTGCTTATTCCACTGAAATCATAAAACTCTTGATTTTTCCCTACATTAACTCTCTCATTTTTTTTTTTTACTTTCTCTGTCTCTTCCAGTTACTGACAACTGAAACCTCCTCTGAAAAGTTCTGCCAAATTCTGATATTGCCACTCCAACAAAGATGCCCTGTTTTCCTGGCTGGCTTCTCTCAGCTGTGCAGAACACTCACATGGAATTATTTGCAGCACCCGGTTCTTCTTCATGTTGGCTGGCAAGTTGCCTGTTCTCATCTTATCATTTTGAATTTTGATTGAGGTTAGTTTCTGCAAAAAGAGATGGGCACAATTTAAGCTACAAAAGAAGCTTAAAGTGAAGATTCAGATGATCAAAAATGTAGATACATATGTGTAAGACACTAAATCAGCACATGAATTCCCACATGTAACCACAAATGTATTTTAGTGATGCCAAATCCTTTGTTCTCCAAAACAAGTTGAAATGGTCATATCTAACAATTATAAAGATGAAATGCTTCTCCTTCTTTTTCACTCTCCCCAACCTCCAATCCTTTCCAGGATCACAGAATTGTGAAGACCAATAGAAATCCAGTTTGCTCTCTTCCTGAATAAAAGGCTATTTTCACTCCCATCCTGAGCAGGCTATGCAAAGGTTTGCCACATAGAGATAAACTGTATGTAGATAAACGCATACAGAGAAATTAGCTCCAGGTGGCTGATCTAAGTAGTGTGAGGCTAGGAACCACTACAAGGAGGATGTCTGGATTGAAAGGCCCAGAGCTTTGCCATTTCTGCTTGAAACTCTTGGCTGCTTCCAACAGATCTTAACACTTAACATCTTTCTTAAGTTTAATTTTGTTTTAAGGGGATGGGAGGGTTGGATTGCAGGATGAGGGAATGTTTTAACTTTGTCTGTTTTAAATGCTGTAACCCACCCCAATTGCCACGCAGAGGGGCGGGCTATAAATAAATTATTATTATTATTAATCATCATATACTTCCAAATATGTAAAATTCCAGCTGTTGGCTCTCCATTTTCATGGGGGATCCGTTCTGGACACGCACACACCCCATGAAAATGGAAATTAGTGAATATTGAACCCATAGGCTTGAATGGGGCACGCCCTCGCAGGTGGATGCAGGAGCACATCCCATTGATTTAAATGGAGGTCGCCCCTCCATGAATATGTAAAACCACGGACTTGAAGTCCATGAGAATGGAGGGGTGACTGTAGTCACTAAATCTTCACTGCCATAGTCCTGTCTGCACACAGTACTATCCATCAATTACGCCAGATCACCAGATGTTGCTGGATTACATGATTCTCTGCTTAATCTATGCCTTCAACTTAACGAGAAGGCAGTTTCAGAATCTATTCTGTAAATAATGCTGTGACCTTATGGCTAAAAAACATTAATTGGTTCATTTTCTGTGATGGGTAAAAAGTCACTATCAAGATTGGCATAAATGCCTCATATGTTACATGCTTGCCTAGTAATGTAGTACCAATGTACCACAACTGCCACCTACCTTAAATTCTTCTTCCAATCCATTGCTGCTGGTCCCTGGGATTTTGTTATAAATCTTCTGGAGGTGGATCTCCAGTGATGTCACCTCCAGTTCTGTGTCTCCATACAAATAATGCTCCAAAAGAGCTTGATAGATGAACACATACTGCATCTGAAGAGGGGAAGAGAGAGAGAGAGAGACAAATCTATTATTTTTTGCCATATTAAAGTAAGACTTGTCCCTGCACAGGTTCAATGTATTTAACCTTGTGCACTACAATACAATTCCCTAAACTGTTAACAGCACTGGATTTTTCCTACCACAATCAGAATTCACTGTATCGTGATGTATAAAAATGTCCCTCAACAAAGGGAGTGTTTGTGTTTGCAGAATCAATTGTGTTTGAGCCAGACACTCCAAAGTAGAGAACACAGGATAAACAAAACAGAACAAAACCAACAGTGACTGATGACTTTTTTTTTTATCCTACTGAGTTGCAATTTCTTCCTCAAATGAAAGGTTATTGTTGGGACCAGGCTACTGATGACTACAGCTCTTCACTGTAGCTCCTCTGCATGTGGTTTGACCCTTAAATCCACCACATATTTTTCATCCTATGTTACATTTTTATGTTAGATTTTTGTTTTTTGTTTTTTTTGTCCTATGATACACCCATTGGGAGAAAAAAAGTATCCTGTATCTGAAGATTTCAACTGATTGCTGGGTGATAGTTTTGGCTTCAGGTGGTCTTTTTGTTCATGGAAAGAAAACTGTATAAGACAAGTGGCTGAAATCTGGGAACACTGTTTTCTAATGTGCAGCCTTCGATGCTCTGTTTTTGTTATGTGCCTTCACACTGGCTCTGACTTAAAATGATCATAGGGTTTTCCTGGCAAGATCTGTCCAGAGGGGGGTTGCCTTTGCCTTCATCTGAGACTGAGATTGTGTGACTTGCCCAAGCTCACCCATGGTTTCCATGGCTGAGCTGGAACTGGAACCCTGGTCTCCAGAGTCACAGTCCTACACTCAAGCCACTACACAACACTAGCTCTCAACAATGCCCTAGACCTACAGGAACTAAGGAGTAGGTCTAGTTGTGTGTAAATTCTGTGACAGAAATGTATCTGGAAACTAAAATTCCCATACTATTTTACAAGTTTGGAGTCTAAGAAACTAAGGACTTGCATGCATTCCTGTTATCATGAAAGGGACTTGCTTATTTGTGTCTTGTTGCTGGTGTTGTTGACTGCTGTCAAGTCAACTTTGACTTATGGCAACACTATGATTGAGAGACCTCCAAGTCACTCTGTCATCAACAGCCTGCTCAGGTTTTGCCAGCTCAGGGCAGCCATATATTCCTTGATTGAGTCTGTCCATTTAGAATGTGGTCTTCTTCTTTTCCTGATACCTTCTGCGTTACCAAGCATTATTCTTTTCTAATGAGTCATATCTTCTCATTGTATATCCAAAGTATGACAGCCTCAATTTAGTCATCCTGGCTTCTATGGAGAATTCAGGACCCATTGATTTGTCCTTTTTGACAGTCCATGGTATCCATAGTTCCGTAGTTCTCCAGCACTGCATCTCCAATGAGTTGATTCTCTATCTACTTTCTTCATTGTCTAACTTTCACAACCATACATAGAAATGGGAAATACAATGGCATGGACAATCCTAACTTTAGTATTCAATTATATATATTTACACTTCAGGATCTTGTCTAGTTCTTTCACAATTACCCTTCTTCTTCTGATTTCTTGGCTGCAATCTCCATTTTGATTAATGACTAAGTCATGGAAGTATGGAAAATCTTGAAGTTTTTCAATGAGTTCTTCGTCTACTTTGAAGTTATGTAAATTTATGGTCATTATTTTTGTTTTCTTAATATTCAACTGTAAGCCTGCCTTTGTACTTTCTTCCTTGACTTTTTTCAGTCATCATTGTAAGTATTTGCTATTTTCTGCTAGTAGTATGGTGTTGTCTGCATAATCTTAAATTGTGGATGTTCTTTCTCCCGATTATCATGCCTCCTTCCTCCGAGTCTAATTCTGCTTTACATATGAGATGTTCAGTGTATAAGTTAAATAGATAGGGTGATAAAATGCAGCCTTTTTATCACCCTATTAATTACGTCTGTGTGCCTTTATGCATGCATATGATCTATTTTAGGTGTTTTCACAAACAATAAATTAGAATGAAATTTGAGTCCAAACTTGGCGCAGTTTATCCTTTAGTACTAGAAACTTACATCAGTCTGTACCATCTGGCAGCGCTGTGCCCGGATGCGGCTTACAAACCCATAAACATCCACCTTCCTCTCACTATTCATCATGTCCAGCATGGCGTCAATGACAATAAAAGTGCCTGTTCGGCCCACACCAGCACTAGAGGGGGGGGAGGGAAGAGAGATTGGGAGATTTAGAGTTAGAGAGAAAAAGAGAATGGGTCTCTAGACAGTCAGTCCCGACAGGCAGTTCAGCAAAGGGAACTCCACATGCTGTATCACTCTATGCAGGTGACAAACAAAATGCACGTTTAATTAAGAAAACCAAAAGTCTGGGTTCAAGTATTTGTTCGCTTTCCAATTGGTAGTTCATGGACCAGTGCCAGTCCATGAGACATCAGCTGTCAGTTCATGGCAAGTTTCCAGGAAAGAAAGAAAGAACTGTAGCTAATGAGCACAAATACATTACTGGTCCCTAACACATTAGAGGAGAAAAAAAGACTTCACTCATATAAGACAGTCTGAGAAGCACTGTTCTAGAGTATATAAAATGAGGGGCTTGAGAAGTGATGAGTTTCCAAGCACTCTGCTGCCCAATCTACCCATTCTAGCACTTTGCTGTCCAATCTGGCACCATGGTTTCTGCTATATTTGGACCAGAAAGAAGGATAGCCTTCCACAGAGGTGACCGTGACCCTCATATTTCAGAGATTTCAGGAGCTCATCCTTCTATAAGGATTTCTGTTGACTCATGCCCGATATCAGGTCCTGGGGCTCTCTTGCATTTATGCTGAACTAGGTTAAACTATGTATGTATGTATGTATGTATGTATGTATGTATGTATGTCTTTGTTTGTATGAAGCATCTATACCTTGCCATTTAGTCAATAGAAAAACTAAATGGCTAGGGTCCACAGAATCCAAAAGACCATATCTCCCTATATAAATCTGCCAAAGTTTAAGATCTTCAAGGGAGGTCTTTCTCTCAGTCGCACCACCCTCCCAGGCACATCTTGAGTTTTTACTTGTTTTAAGTTGGGGTTTTTACATTGAATTGTTGTTTAAATGTTGACAGAAAAAGGAAAAGGGATGGGGAAGAAAAAAGGGAAATTAAGTTCAGAAGCAGCTAAGCCAGAGCATGGGGGAGATGTGCCTGGCTCTTCTTCTTTTCCCATGTGGCCAGATCAGCTAGTGGGAGAAAAACAGTTCCAAACTGTGGGGGAAAAAAACTGTGTGCTTGGATAGCCACAAGGCAGCCTGCTTCCTTGGGACATGGTGGAAAAGTCTACTAGGGAAGATATCTTTCAGTAGTAGTTCTGTCTATTAAAGAAGCTGAGAAAAAGCACCCCTCTCAGCACACCCTTCCCCGCTAGGCCAGAAATTGTGAGATGGATCCCAGACTGACCTGCAGTGTACAACGATGGGGCCTGCATACTGGGGGTTACATGCCTTCACTTTCTTCAGGAACTTCAGCATCCCAATGGGAGTGAAAGGAACCCCAAAATCGGGCCAGCTAGTGAAGTGGAATTGCGTCACTAGGCGCTGAGGCTTTTTGTTGGTGACATCACCTACCTGAGTGAAAGGGCAGGAAGAAAGATTGAATGTTAACTGTTAATAATCAGAAATCCAGAAATCCCATCATCACTATGAATCCCTTCATTCATTCCCTCTTGTCACGAAGCCCATTAATGTTGTTGTTATGGTAATGTGCCTTCAACATAACTCTGAATTATGGTAAATCTATCCTAGGGTTTTCTTAGTTAGATTTATTCATAGAAGGTTTTGCCAATGCCCTTCTCTCAGGCTCAGAGAGTGTGTCCAAAGTCACCCAGTAAGTTTTAACAGTTGGATGGGCAATCTAATCCCACTATCCCAGAGTCCTTGTCTAACACTCAAACCGCTACACTATGCTGCCTCAAAATCCACTGTAGTGACAGGTGAGATTGAGTCAGACAGGAAGATAAGGAGTGGTATCAAAAGCAGAGAGAGCCATCTTTTTCCTAGTGTCAATCTATCATTCTTTTTAAAAAATAAAATTTGCCTCCTCTTTGCTGAGTAATGGCATTAGCTCAACATGGAATTCAGCTTGTCAAATGCTGACTATGTCTAGATGAGGTGGGCCAGCTTGTGTGTGGGCTGTACCTCTTCAATATTTGGGAGTGGTAGGAGGAGACAAAAGTGTTACATGAACAAATCCTCCTTTATTTCTAAAAGAAATTCCATCCAGAATAAAAAAAGTAGATTCTGAGTCCTAACATAACCATCCCAATTCTACTGATCCCAAGCTTTTAAATTCTTAAATAAACAGATATGCATTTAAAAGTAGCCAGTGGGTCAGTCTAACACTAATCAAGACAGAGGCTTCTGCTGTGGGTTGAGAGAAAGGAATACCATACCTGCTGAATGCAGAATTTCCGCACTGTATAGTCAACCAGGACTGTGACATCTTCCACGGATACTCTGATGTTTCCATAGGTCCAGCAGCCCTGATCTGGCCAGTACTGAGCACATTTGCACTAGAGAGATACCATGTGCAAAAAAAGAGTTTTTAAAAATTACGACTGATTTTCTTCTCTTTTTTAAAAACCAAATTAAAGCATATCTTCTTTATCCAGGCACAATTTAAAATTTAGATTTCACATTTTAAATTTGGTATTACATTTTGAGTTTAACAGACTGTAGTGTTCTGTTTACCTGTTAGACAGTTTTAATCCAAATATATACCTTTAGCTGTTTTTATAGTATTTATTATTTTATAAGTGCTGCACACTCTTCTCTAAGACTGTGGATAAATGGTGACATTTAAAAATAAAGAAATAAGTAAGTAAATAGACCAAGGGAAAAGAAATGGGGACAGTGGCATGTCAGATTCTGCAGGGGGTGCCACAATTAGAAGCTTTTACATACTTTTCAAACAAATGCATTTGCTGCGCAGTAAATATAGAGCTGCAGCATGTAGTCCTTTTTCCCCCTTTCTTCCACCACAAAAAAGAATTCTTCCCTCACATGTTGTGCTTAATGCGACAGAAAGGTGCCACTGTTTCTGGCATTTCCTACATAACAGTTGGGACAATGCCAATGTGAAGGAGCACAACTTTACCAATGGACACATCATTTTGGCTCCATATAGAACTCGCTTTCACATTGATCTCTGTCTGGTTGCTATAGTCTTGGGCATTCACTTGCCTCTTTCCTCTCTTTCAAGTTGGTCACCATGACAATTGTTGCTGTGTTTTGCTCCCAAATCATTCTCCAGAAGTCATTTACAGTTTCTTCCTTTGGTCCTAAAATGAAACACCCCCCCCCCAAAAAAAAACAACAATTAAAAGGAAGACAGGAACTTGAAAGAAACCAATGAAGATTAGCAACCTCCTCCAATCATGATTATATGAAGCTGCTCAGCAGTGTCCACTCAAACTGGCAGCTGCTCTCAAAATTTCTCAGGTAGCTATGTTTTCCAGCCTTGCCAATTAAAATTATTTAAGCGTATGTACGAAGGGCGAGCATACAGCTTTATACATGCAAAGTACAAGCTCTGAGATTGAAACCCAAGAAAAAAAGGAGACAGAAAGAGATTACATTTCTCCCCAAAGTCTCAGTGTTACAACCTCTGCTCAGCTGAAAAAGTTCAGAAGCACTACACCTTGTAGTATAGACAGAGTGAATGTTTTGTAGTACATTTCATACACCAGTTCTATTTTCAGTAATAGAATACAGTTCTCCCTCACAGTTCGCAGGGCATCCATTCTGGAACCCATCCACCCCCCGCGAAATAGAAAAATCAGGGATATTCAAGCCCCATTTAGTATAATGGTGGCATGCTCCTGCACACACTATTGTGTGTGCACCACAAGCGCACACCCCATTTTGTCCCTCCTGGCTTCACATCTGCAGAAACTCAAAACTGCAAACGGGAAGTCCGTGAATGGGGAGGAACAAAAATCTTTGCCTTTTTCCAATGTATTTCAGCAAATCATTCTTCACATTCTCAAGCTTTCCTCTTAAACTTTCTGAGCATCAACCACTTTCCATCCCCCAAGTCCAGAAGATACCTAGATTCTGGAAAACATACTTAGTTTCTTCTAACAATATCCTGGTGCCCAACTTGAGAGGCAATCCCCTAGTCAACTCAAGTATGAACTGCGATCAGTTAGTTAAGCTGCAATTTTTCTGACCAAAGAAAGAGATTCAATGATCCACCATGATTCAGTTCTTATAATATTCTACTGCTAGTATCAAGGAAACACTTACCTAAGCAATTTCTTTCTCAAGTTGTTTGCTAACACAGCAAACAACATGATAAGAAAGCAACATTTAAAGTTTACAGTCAACCCTTATTCAGTATAGCGTCTCCTAGTCCCTTGGCCCTGCAGTACCAAAATCCAAAAGGAATGAATGCAATTACCTTGGGCTGCAATGAACTTGTTCTTTTCTTGGTAGCCCTGTCAAGACAAAAGCAAGAAAGGAATGAGGAGCATGGCTTCAAAATTTTCTTATTCTGGATGAGAAAGGGTGTCCCAACACATTATGAAAGGATTTTATTCCTTCTCCCCCACCCTGCAGATGAGAAAGGGTGTCCCAACACATTATGAAAGGATTTTATTCCTTCTCCCCCACCCTGCATTTTGGAACTTTTTTTTGGGGGGGGGAGGAACCCCTCTCTTCTTAAAAAGCAAAGTTTTGCAGAGAAGTATTTTTCCCCATTCAAGATTGTGAGAATAAAGTTAAGTTAATGTATTCCAGGATCATACAGTATATCTAAACATAGTGCAACTGATCCTCCAAATCTGAAACCTCTTTGACAGAAAGGTGCATCTGCAACCCACATCTTGTGTGCCTCTCTGAAAGAAGACTCCCATGTGTTTCGAGCACTATAATCCACTTGATGCATATATGATAGATTGCATCAACTAATGTGCAGTTGAATACAGGATATTGACAAGAAACAAGCAGGAAATGCAACTTCTGTCACAGTGAAAAACAGAAAAAGTGTTGCAGAAAAGAAGCAAACACTCAAACCATTTTAATTGCTGTCAGGAGCTGTCCCAGATAACATGACCATTAACTCATCAAAGGATATTAATCTATCCAGACAGAGAGATCTTTCTCCACCTTTTTATCACTGATTTTCAATTAGAGGTACTAGGGATCAAAGTTGGGGCATTTCTACATGCAAACAACATGCTTTGGCCCTGTATCATATGGCAAAACATTTGGCACTGTGGTGCAGTCAAGACAGTACTGTGGCCTCCCAAAATCACATTCTTAAGCAGCTAGTTTGAATTCAGGGATGAAGTATGTAAAGCAAGTTTACAGATGATGATTTGGACATCAGAATGCATCTGGAGAACTTGTGAGTTAAGAAATACATGGTGGATTCTTTGAAAAATGTTATCTTGCTGGTGATGGAAAATACAGAAATCAGGTACAGGATCACCAAGGATGACTCAGGAAAGCAAAAAGTAAACACGATATTGCCAATGGAGTATGTAAGCAATGAGGCTCCTTCCTATACATGTTGGGAAGCTGTAAAAAGTCACTCTTGCTTTAGTGACTTTTAGCTGGAAATGAAGGTGAGAGTCAGTGTGGAATTGTGGTTTGAGCACTGGAGTTCAGGGTTTGAATTCTTGCTTGGCCATGGAAACTACTGGGTGACCCTAGACAAATCACACTCTCTCAGGCTCAGGGGAACTCAAAGGTACCCCCCCCCCCAACACACACAAACAAATCTTGCCAAGAAAACCTTGTGAGAGGTTCACATTAGGATCGCCATAAATCAGAAATGACATGAAGGCACAAAACAACAATGAAGGTGGGAACAACCCACCAGGCACTCCTGCAAGCCACGTGTCTCTACTTCCACTGCTATAGTTATACTAGCAGTCGAGACAAAGGTAACAGTAAGAAAAGGAGGAAAAAGACACTGTTACCTCCAAGTGCCTGTTCAAGAATGATTGGCATCCAATGCGTATCAGAGAGCTGGCAGCCCTCTTCTCCCATCACACCATTTCCCTACACAAATGGTGAGAAAGTGACAACCCTTCCATAATGGGCCATTATGTGAATGGTATGATGCAATATGAAGAGCCAGCATGGTGGAGTGGCTTGAGTGGGGCTCTGGAGAGCAGGTTTCAAATCCACCATCAGCCAAGGAAACCCTTGGGCAGGTCACACTCTCTCAGCCTCATAGGAAGGCAAAGGTAAATCCTCTCTGAACAAATCCTGCTCCAAAAACCCTGTGATAGGCTCACCTTAGTGTTGCCATAAGTCAGAAATAACTTGAAGGCACATAGCAAGTAAATGTTTCCATATAATCCTGGCCACAGTGAAAGGAGGGGAAACTATAAAGCAACAATGTCTGGCAAACCAGATCTATGCTCTACTGTACATAGAACATAATGATTCTTAGCATCATTAGTTCTGGACACCACAATTCAAAAAGGACGTTGAGAAGCTGGAGCATGTCCAGAGGCAGGTGACCAAAATGGTGAAAGGTCTGAAAACCATGCCCTATGAGGAGATACATAGGGAGCTGGGTATGTTTATCCTGGAGAAGAGAAGGTTAAGAGATGATATGATAGCCCTGTTTAAATATTTCAAGGGATGTGATACTGAGGATAGTGCAAGCTTGTTTTCTGCTGCTCCAAAGAATAGGATCCAGAGCAATGGATGTTAGCTACAGGAAAAGAGATTCCAGCTCAACATTAGGAGGAACGTCTTGACAGTAAGAGCTATTTGACAATAGAAGATACTCCCTTGGAGAGAGGTGGAGTCTCCTTCTATGGAGGTTTTCAAACAGGCTGGATGGCCATCTGTCAGAGATGGTTTGATTGTGAGTTCTTGCATGGCAAGGGGTTGGACTGGATGGCCCTTGAGGTCTCTTCCAGCTCTATGATTCTATGACATTTGCCATGCATATAGACCATCTGAGCCACTGAGCTTAAAGGAAGACGCAAGAATTGAAAGGAAAGAAAATGACTTCTCTCCTCCTGTTCCCTAAAAAGATACTTACATTAATGAATGAGGCATTGATGTAATCAGAGTCTGGAACCCCTTCAAGCGGTGTCAGATGAACCCTGGAATGATCATCTAAGAAAATAAATAAATAATAAAGACTAAGTAACCCACTGAGAAAACAAAAACATACATACTTTTCAGGGCAACCTTTAAATTGAGGGACTCCATTAAGGTGAAATATACCCAAGGGAAACTGAATCTTGGCAGAAGAGAATCCAGACTTGAGTTAACGTCACAGGGAAACTAAAGAAATGGGAATCTATTCTGAAGTCTGTCAGATGCTCCCTGTAGGCAGGGAAACTTTGGACAAATAGTTTTATGCTCTGGTGTGGGAAAGTTTATTTTTCTTCTTCTTGCAAAAGAAGTTGTATGGTTGTCTCATCTGTCAAGTTACCTTCCCCTTTCTCCAGATTACCAACTCTGGATAGGATAGGAAGGGATAAATGATGCCAGGCACAGTACATTTCCACAGCTGCTTAGTGGACCAGGGACTCTAAGAAGCCAATGAATTTGTATAATGCCTGGCACCTTTTATCCCTTGCTGTCGCTTCCAAAGTTGGTGACCTGGAGAAAAGGATTGATTACAAATAGGACAGAGACCATAGAACTTGTGCAAGAGGGTAGAGAATGACTTGCATTGACATCAGAACTGTCAGCATCATTCTGCATGGTATCTTTTCCATCCTAATGCTTCCTTAGTGATTTGCTTTTTCTACTGCTTTCTCTAAATGCTTATACAGATCTTAGTGTGGTCACTATGCACATCACAAAGTGCATCTTGCATTCTATTAGGAGGCACAGAGGGGCCAGATATTTTCACACGAATCTGGCACTCTCCTGCTCTCTGATGCCAAAATCAATGCACCAGAAATTTAGTTTAGTACACTTTCTTCCAGACCACAATTACATCAGCTTTTGCATATGGAAACATTAGTCACACAAAGTTGTCATCTTTGGGATAGAGTTAGGTGTCAGTGTTTTATTCTGGGTGAATAGTTTCTTGAAAACGAACAGGCCACAGCTAAGTTCTCACCTGTGACAGACATGGTCCAGGCATTCATGGGAGGCATCCTAGATGGGTAGGGGGGGGGAGGAATTACCATTGACTTATTAGCAAGCAGCTGCTGTTATGAACAGGTCTGTCTTTTCTCTATAAGCCTTTTCTCCCTGATCAACATTTTGTGATACGGAGTTTATTCTTTTTTTATTAATATGCCACTAGCTTAATGTTCTTTTTCCTTCAGTTTTTAATATGAAGTAATCTTCCCATATATAGGAATTATTGTTGTTATTCTTGCATTTCAGAAACTGTTCCTCCCCTTGAGCACCTCCCCCAGATTGTGCCACTACTCTCATTATTCCTCTTGCCACCCACAGCCTACATATCTCCTAGGCAACCTCTTCTCCTCTAATTATCACTATATCAACTTTTCCTTCTTGGCACAAAGTAGTGAAAACAGTGAAAGGCTGACAGACATCATGCCAAAGCATCAGTTAAGCACCTTGACAGTCATGGCATGTACCTACAGGTGGGCATAGCTTCCTTTATAAATGAGATAAAACACTGGGAACCTTTATTAGAAACCCTTGGCTTCTGCCACAGTTAGTGCAACTAACTAGAACCCTAGGGGACCTTTAGATTAAGAGAATGGTCAAACTAATGTACACGTTGCTGCCACATAAGCAAAAAGAAACAAGAGCTATACGCAGCTCTGTTGCTCATTCAATAGGCAAACTATGAACTGTATCAGGCATAATGAGCTTTACTTAGTCAAGCTCAGACAAGATTCAAAGGTGAAGTCTTACAGCCTCTGCAGATGTAATCCATTTGGTATTGCATGGTGGAGGAGAAAGGGATAATGTCCTTTTTAGATGCCAGGATGATGTTCTGTTACAACATTTTGGTAGCTCATCATTTTCTCTTGACATAGTCTGACTTCTAAACAGGATCTCAGTATGAATAACAACCAGACTCTGGCCTTTCAGGTCAACCTAAAAAAAATCCAGAGCTTTCCCAGCTCTCCCACACCTGAATCTCCACCACCAACTCCTCCCTGTTCCATCAGGCAATGTGCGTTGTAAACCCGCAGGCTCTTTTCATCCATCCCAGTCTTGATCATCTGAAGGAGCTTGAAAGCCTTTGGGCACTTTATGTGGCACCAGTTTTGTACATTGATTTGTCACTGCTTGGCTACACATGTTTTTGAGGTAAGAGTGAAGGTTTATTACAATAGAGATATAGTGAGAACTATCACAGAACATGGAGAGGTGCCAATACTTACAAGGCAAGATGTTGACATATCTGTTTTTCTCCTTGTTTTCTTCCTTAGAAGCAGCTTCACAGGTAGCCTGGATGGGGCATGCTGGGAGAGCCTAGAAGGATGGAGACGCAATGAAGAGATGGAGAAGCTGCTGTATCTCCAGACTGAACATAAGGCAGCAACCCTCACCCAATTCAACCAGCCATTGGTGGTTATACAGTACTATCTATTTACTATAGCCATCCAAAAGCCTCCAAGAATGAACTGCCACTCCTGCAGGCTTTCAATTTACCCCTTTTCAGGACCAGGAAATTGTTAGTGTTCAGGCACATAAAGCATTTACAGTTTAGATTTCACTTTTTTTTTAATGGCATTTACATTTTGACTGTAGTAGTTTGTTTGCTGGCTGGATAATTTTTATTCCCCCAAATTTATAGCTGTAGGCATTTAGTGTTATTTATTGGGATTAGAAACAGGATTTATGGGATTAAAACTGGGATTTATGGGATTAGAAACGCTGTGCACACCTCCCCAAGATTCTTGTGGATAATGGGTGGACATTTAGAAACAAATAAATAGACCAAAGAAGAAGAAACAGAAAGGCAGATTCTACAGCAGGTGCCATGCCTAGTACCTCTTTGGAACTTTTCAACCAAATGCATTTGTTGAGCAGAGGAAAAGGACTGGAGAAAAAAAAATGGGGCAAATTGCTATCTCCTCACTTTTCTCCAAGAACTCCACCATCTTTCCAGTTTTTTCCCTTCTGGGCATTCACTTATCGTTCCTCCTTCACTAAGGGTTCCTAGAATAGAATTCCTAGTTGTGAATTTTGCATACTTTAAAGTAGGAGTGGGCAAAATATGAGCTGTGAGCCATATGGTATCTTTGGAACCCCAAAGGGCAACCCCTGAAATGCCCCCAAAGTGCACTAAACTGTTCCAATTTTGAGGGAATTATGTGCCCCAAAACTAGCCAAATGCATCAATTACTTCCTCTATCCCAAATTGCCCTCCTCCGGACCAAAATTCAGCCCCAATGGCAACCAGAAGTGACATGTCCTCACCTCTGGCACAGCAAAATGTGAAGGTAGAGCCTTCCACAGGGCAAAGGGCTGATAAAAGGCCTCCACCTCCTCTGCTACTGCCTGCTCCTCCCTTAAGGGTACAACTAGGCCTTCCCAGCATCTTGATATTTGTTAGGATGCTTGCACAATGGGGGAGGCCTGCTGTGAACTCAGTAACCATGTTTACTAAGAGATGAGTGTGTCTTGCAAACCTCCCCGACCAAAAAGGGGAGGTAATGTGTGGAGGGAGTGGGATGAAGTTTATATCTCTAGCTCCTTCTGCAAGCTTAGGGAACAAAACCTCCACAGGGTCTACAGTTCATGGGGTATAAATGTATGCAGGATAGGCAATGTTCCTTTGCTCCAAATCCAAACTCGAAAGTTATAAATGTAATTGCTATAACAGGGCTCAGTCAAACCTCATGTAGGCAGCCTACTGCAAGCTTTTAATTACTGTATGTATAGGAGAGATTCAATTTTTCTTTTGTTTTAAAACAGATGGGTGTGACTGTATGATTCTTGCCAAACAGCATAATTCCTATTAGGCTGATATACAAAAAAAAAATTAAATACAGCATTGGAAAGCACTGAAAATCCATATTTTAAAATATTCTTAAAAGGAAGTTCACCAGGAAAGGCATTTCCCTTAGAGGCCTTGACATTTGAGAAGGAGGTGAAAATAATTCAATATTTCTTCAGTAGTTGATGTTCTGATTTGGAAAAAGGCAGCTTTACATGTTCATTTTTACACAAGGATGAGACTCCCCATGAAAATATTGATCTTTTGCACATGGGCTCATATTATTTTTGGAAGAAAAGCTATTATCAAGACATTCCACCAAAGAGTTTGTATCCAATTAAAGAGAAGAGAAAACATTCAATGGGGGAATGAATGGGGAGGGGTTTTTACCACCTGATCAGAGATCTTCAATCAATCCTATTAATTCTTTGCAAACTGATTAAGGAATTACACAACACTATGCCACAAAGCAACACAAGGTGGCAGCAAAGCCTACTTCAACTCAAATTTAAATCCTATGAGTCAAGTCTGGGGAGAATGGCCTCAGTACAAGCTTTTAAAATAGGCAAAACTCAAAATAATGAATAGCAAGTGAACCATGAAAGTGAAAATTCAAGAACAGTGGGGAAAACACCTTGTTTGGACGATTAAAAGGGGGAGGGGGAGGAAAAAACAAAAGGTCAGGAGGAATGAAAATGTAAGGAATAAAATATAAGGATTATCTCCTTTAGTAAGCTGAGGCCTTAAGCCTCCAATAGATTGCAAGATGGAGCCAGAAATTAAAATCCATACCCAGATTTTCACTTTGAGGATCATGATCTAGGGTAAGTAGGGAGGATCTCCAGGCTATATGGACATAATCTGAATCCAGAAATTTCTTCAGAACCTTTCCTAGATGGGTACTGTTTACACTGGCACAATTCTTGAAAAGGATGGAAGAGAACTTGAAGCATAGGATCAGATCTTTAGTTGGCATGGAACTCACTGGATGTCTTCTTGTACTAAGTTACTAACTCTTAACATCATTAGTCTCAAGAGTGAGAGTCTTCCAAAATCCATTTTGGTGTATCTTATCTTTATTAGACTACTCAAACAGACAAAAAATATGTGAAATTATGTGTACATCCATGTGTGTTTTGTGCAAGATTTTAAAAATGGAGAGAATTATAGAGCCCTTGTATACTGAAGAAATCCCAAAAATATTTTACTAATTACTCAGTGCACTGAGTATCCCAGTGAAGTAGATACTTTTATCACCAGTTCACAGATGGTTAAAACAAGTACTATGTGATGGTTATAATTCCTGTATTCTAATTATTCACATATGTTCATCTTGGATTCCTAGCAGCACAGTTAACATGAAATCCCAAGCAAGCTCCAGCACAGCATAGATCTAAGAGCATAATACAGTCAGTGCTCCATATCAATTGATTTTTTATCCAAGGATTCAAGCATCCAAGGTTTGAAAATATTTATAAACTGTATGAATTCCAAAAAGCAAGCCTTGTTTCTGCCATTTTATATAAGGGGCACCATTTCACTATGCCATTTGAGCATCCATGGATTTTGGTATCCACAGGGGATCCTGGAACCAAACCCCAGTGGATAATAAGGCCCACTGTAATAGCACAAATGACAATTTATAGATTAACAAATTAATTGCCACAGTTGCTTTTGTGGACATTCATATAGTTTAAGTTATATCTATGAAAACCTGAAGGGTAGAATTCAAGGGAAAGATGAATCAAGCTTCCAAATTTTGCTCAGGTTGAGATCAATAATGAAGGAACAGATTTCCACCAGCAAAACAGGAAGAGGGTGTGAAGGAGCCTGGAAGGGGTCCCAAGGAGCAGGGTCAAATGAGGACAAGCCAGTAGCATTGTTGCTCTAAAAAGATTTGAGATTGGGAGGTGGAGCAGAGCAGGGACGCAAGAGTTAAGCCTCAGACATTTGAGCACAAGGCAACACCCATTCCTGTCACTTCCTAGATTTTCTAATGTAAGCCAGAAACATTTTGAAAAAATGCTCATGTTGTTCTGCAACTGGTACAGAGAGGCAAGACAGAGCAGATCACTTTACTGCTTATGCGTACCATGCAATTCTTGAGTTCTGTACCACAAGCAGCAAATTTCAATGTTTTTGCATGCCATAAAGGGCAAATCTTACACCCATATTGACAATGTATATCTTTAGTTGATGATTTCATGAATTAACTTAGCAGAAGCTGGTAAACTACAGGAAAGCTCTAATTACTTATACTGATTAAAATGTGTTTCATTCTGGAGCTCTACAGAAGAAACCGAGAAGAGAAACAACTACCTGGACTGGTATGGGCTTGATTTGATATAGTTGGCAGTCTACCTTGGTAAACAATCTTTTCCTTTTTTTAGCACAACCGCAAAACATAACAGGAATGAAGAGAGCAGCTGGGTGTGGGGAGAAAAGCAGGTTAGTAAAAGTATAGCACTCACATTGAATTCCTCACGGAAAAGTTTGTTGTCATCTGCCATTCGCCGGTTAATTTCCTCCTCTAGTTTATCGACAGGCAGTGGTGGGTACTTTCTGTTGGTACTGGGAGATCTGGCAAGCAATGGCATGCTCTGAGGCTCTGCATCACAAATACAAAGGAAAAATGGTCTTTATTTTCTTATGAAGGACTAAGGCCCCCCTCCACACGGTTTCTTTTACATTCTCACAGAGAAATCAGGACTCACCACACTAAAACATCTGAACACAATAACTGCAGAAAGGATCAGGAGTATAGTAGCCTTTATGGAGTACAGTCATCCCTCCTGGTTCACAGGAGATCCATTCCGAACTCTCCCGTGAATCAGGAAAATCGCAAATATTCAAGGTCCATTGGTTACAATAGGTGTGGACACCTGTGCATGGTGCACGCACCATTTTGTCCCTCCTTGCTTGCTGTCTGGGAAGGACCGAGATCGCAGATGCCAAGTTCACAAACGGGGAGGGACGAGTGTAATCATAATGGTATAAATGCCCAAATATGAGACCCAGCATGTTGTAGTGGTTTGCGTGTTAGACTACCACTCTGGAGACCAGGGTTTGACTCCTGGCCTGACCATGTGAAAACACATGGGTAATTTTGGGCAAGTCATACTCTCTCAGCCTCAAAGGATAGCAATGGCAAACCCCCTCTGAAGAAACTTGCCAAGAAAACCCTGTGATAGGTTTGCCTTAGGGCTGCCATAACAAGACACTTTAGAACACTATAAATTGACCAGGTGCTGGAATCATGAAAATGAACATACAATTCAGAATGTGATGATGTAATAAAATAATGCTCAATATGATATGAGCATATGATCAATAATGTCATGTACTGCCAATTATCACACATCTAATCTTGCATAAAGAACAGACAATAATATACCCAAAGCTCTGAAAATTTCTACTGCATCCTAATTCAACTGCATATACTGAGTTCCTGGCTAGCTCTGCAAAGATATGATCCAGAAGGACAGTACTTAACCCACAGAAAAAAAAGACGCCATAAGGAAATGGGGTACTGCAGTCCTAACTGGCACTATAAGACAGGGATGGGTAACTGAGCCAGAGGCAGAGTCTGCTTTTCTGCCTTGGAATTCTCCAGGGGGTTAAGAGACTGCTCTCGCTCAAATGACAACAAAAGATCTGAAAAAGAAAATAAAATGAAAAAGCAGTGGCATTTGTGGCTTTATTTGCAGTTTTGATGAACATGTTCTCTCTAGAAATCTCTAAGTCCTCTGGTGCAATTCTGCTGGAAGCTGACCATAGAGTTATGCTCGAGAACCTAGAAGTTCCTAGAGAAAACACTTCTCTAGGCATTTGTAGGTCCTCAAGCATGATTCTGGCAGATGTTGATCACAGAGTTGCACTGGAGGACCTGAGGAATACGAGAGGTGTTCTCTTAGGTAAAAAGAACAGTGTTTTTTTAATTGTGCGTTTTCCACATTCACAGGGGTCCTTCACCCCGCAAATGTGGAGGGACCATTGTATATAGCAAGGGGGAATGACACCATATTTCAAAGGTAAATTGCCACTCCTAGAAGCCTCCAATTCACCCTTTCTTGGGTCCAGAAAAAGGGTGGTTTGGTGAATCTGGAAGAACTGGAAGCTACAAAAAGCAGCCTGGGGGTGGGGGGTGCATGTGGCTCCAGGACTTCACTTTGCCTTCACAAGTGGTAAGAGGTAGTTGTATGATCAGCTCATGTTCTGGGGCTCTGAGGAAATCAAAGAGGCTGATATTCAGTGGTTTTCTCAATTTAAACATCAGTGTAGATTTGCAGGGCATAAAGAGGTCATTTATCCACCCAATCTTTTGAGAAAATGATATAGTAAGAGAGATGGGAAGAGGGCCAATAGGGCCAATTTTGATTTCAGTTTATGTGCTAGACTCACCCATGTCATCTGTCCGACCATTCGACAAATGAAAGGAATTGGAATGACTCCCAGCTTGCTTGTACTTTTTGAACCTATGAATAAAAAGGTACAAAAGAGCAGATGAGACAAGTTTGTGTCTTCTGGAAGAAGAGAAGAAGAAAAGAATGCAACAGGCAAGGAAATATGTCATTCAAAAGTTGTTTGTTTCTTTGATTACTATCCTACCTTTCTCCCCCCAAATATTCTTCCCCAGGCATCTGAACTTGTCACTTTACCAGTGTCTACCACCAGAATACAGTTGCCCTCCCAAATCATGGGGAATTTGTTCCGGACCCCCCCCTAAAAATGACAGCTCGCTAATATTTGAGCTCCAATTAAACTAATGGCATGTGTGCCTGTGGCATGCACACAGGGCCACACACGGCCATTTTAGGCAGGGGTAGGCAACCTTTCTCCTTTAAGGGCCGAAGGACTTCAGCTCCCAGAATCCCAGGAGCTATTGGCCAACATGGGACTATTGGCCAACATGGCTGAGGCTTCTGGGAGCTGAAGTCCCTCGGCCCTTAAAGGGGAAAGGTTGCCTACCCCCGATTTTAGGTATGGCAGTCGGCCCTCCCCGTGAGTAGTGAGGCCATGGACCTCAAGTCCGCGAATGGGAAGGGACAACTGTAGTCTTAATAAGTCATCAGGCCCACTAGCAAGAAATTTTTGACAAATCAATTAAGCCTTGGATAGTAATCTCTAAAGATCAGAGAAAGGTTTATATCAGGAGTAGGCAACCTTTCCCCTTTAAGGGCCGAGGGACTTCAGCTCCCAAAAGCCTCAGCCATGTTGGGCAATAGTCCCATGTTGGCCAATAGCTCCTGGGATTCTAGGAGCTGAAGTCCCTCGGCCCTTAAAGGGGAAAGGTTGCCTACCCCTGGTTTATATCATCCCTAATCCTGGAATATTTATCATTTATAAGCTTGATATTATGTTTGAAATGGAATGCATGAAGAATATTAAAAGCAAGCCTATTATTCTGGTCTACAGTACTTAAGACAGAACATCCATTTTCTCAAACTGCACTCTTATACAGACTTGTTTGAAAGTTAGCCCATGCAAACCCAGTGGGACTTACTTTCAAGTCAACACACACAGGACTGTATTCGCAGGAGCTCAGAAAGTGAGAACAACTCCAGAACCTACCAAGAGTTAGGACATTCACTTATGGAAGAGGAAATTTAATTAAATCCCAGTTCCTCCTGATAAATCCACTATGCAATGTGTCCTCCTAACACAGTTGGCAAGTGGTGCAAAGCAAGGAGGACATGCCTTTTTGGAATCACTGCTGTGGTAATACGAGAGGAAAGGTTCCCTTTATGCCAACTGCCAGCTGTACCTCAACATAGGTGGCTGTGAGGCACTGATGACAGACTGTGTGGCAAACTAACCAGGCTATGGTTATGGCCCAAGAAACAAGCAGAAAAATCCAGCTCAAACAAGATGGTTTCTCAGAAGAGGTTGCTCAGTCCAGGCTCATCTCGAGGAGGAAGAGAAAGTGGTGTGCAGCGTCTTTTTGGAATGGTCTGGCTACTCTGTTTATCAACCCTCTACCTCTTTGAAGGCAGGAAAGTGGGAACCAGGGGTGACAGTGTCCAGCAGTCCAGGGGTGATAGTGTCCTGCACACTGTTGTTGTTGTTGTTAGCTGCCTTTGACTCGGCTTCGAGTCATAGTGACCTTGTGAATGAGACATCTCTATGACTCCCTATTTTCAACTTCTCTGTTCAAGTCCTGTGGGTTCAGGCTTGTGATACCCCTGATTGAGTCCATCCATCTGGCATTCTCTTTCTATTGCCTTCTACCTCTCCTAGCATCATTGCTTTTTCTAGTTAGTCATGCCTTCTCATGATGTGACCAAAGTACGACAGCCTCAATTTAGTCATCTTGGCTTCCAGGGAGAGTTCAGGCTTGAACTGTTCTAAGAAAGGTTACCTTTGCACTTTAGGGTTTTTTCTATTTCTTCCATACCTAGTCTTCTTCTGATTTCTTCACTGCAGTCTACACTTTGATCAATGTTTGATCTAAGGTATATGAAATATTTAACTATAATGATTTCCTTATTATCTAGGTTGAATTTATATAAAACCTCCATGGTCATTATTTTTATTTTCTTTATGTTTAGGAGTAGGTCTGCCTTTTTACTTTCTTCTTAGGCTTTCTTTAGATTGTTCCAAGCCTATGATGTTTTCTGCTAATAGTATGGTCTCATCTGCACACCTTAGATTGTTGATGTTCCTTCCTCCTAACTTCACTCCTCCTTTTACCAAGTCTAAACCTGCTCTTTGTCTGTGTTGAACAGATATGGTGATAAAATGCATCCCTGCCTGACCCCTTTACCAATTGAAAACCATTCTGTTTCCTATTCACTACCCCAGTAGAAAAACAACTTAGAATGCCTCAGCTGTGTTGCAACACAATGGGAGAAGAGAAGAAGAAAAGAAGGAAACAGGCAAGGAATCTAGCAGTTGTCAAATTTTAAGTTGATAGCTATATATTTAAATCTAATAAACAGGTTAAGGCTGCAGTCCTAAAAGAAACATGCTCTGTAGCTGAACACCAAGAAAGAAAACTGAGAAGTTTCTCAAGTTCTACTTACCTTAACATGTACAGGACAATAATAATAAATACTATGACTAGCAAGGAAGATAATGCCACCATAACAGCTATGATGGGCGTCTCATCTAGAAGGGAGAGAAAAGATTTTGGAGGGCTTATTTCAGAAACTGGGAAATCATCTATTTAAAAACATTTACCTTTTGTGTCCTTGTGGCAGGACCAAATTTCTGGTTGCCAGTACCAGTCCTCTATGAAACTGAACCTCTTGCCCCCGACCCACAGGACAGATTAACAGATGCCAACTCAGAGTGTGTATTTCCCAGCAAATACCCCAGTGCCTTCTGGTACAGAGAACACTTGAAGAAGTGCTAGTCATCTGCAAAGTGACCACCCCAGACAAACTGTTTATGCCTCTTGTATTTCAACAGCTCAGCCATTCCTTTGCCCAACAAACATTAGAGCCTAGACTTTAAGCTCATAAAAGAACCTTAATTGGGAAACTTCAAAGAAAATACTCATTGTCATCTGTCTTACGACATTCTTGGGACCACTAGCTGAACCGAAATCAGCATTTACAGTGGCTCAGCAAGGTGACTGGGCCAGTACTCCAGGGAAATCTGGGGGTTACAATGGTGGAGACCTTTTACTTATGGAAACTGTCAACACTCATGCTTCTGCCTTCGTGGTCAGATTCCTACCTGCTTCTATGAGAAACTCTCATTGATTTATTTCAGTCATAAAATTCTGTCCTCCTGGTACCAATTCTTTTTATACTGATAAAACCTAATGGAGATATTTCTCTAGGAAAAATTTAGTCTACTAAAAGATGTGAGTATACCTGAATGGTAACTAAGAAAGTGCACGCCACCCATGCAAGCCTGTGTGTACCAGTTGGCTCATGTACCTCTTGATTCCTTTTATATAAATAACCTGCCATTCTCTGATGCTTTCCCATCTCTTTGTGATTCAACAAATAATTTCAAGTGTACTCAGCTAGTATGAATCTCTTAGGATGCATCTACAATACATTTTGACATCACATTAAGTGCTGTAGCTCCATCCATCCTGTTGAGTCCTAGGATTTGTAGTTTTACAAGGTTTCTCTGCCAAAGGGTGCTGGTGCCTCACAAAATTACAAATTCCAGGACTGTAGGATGGAGCCTTGGCAGTTAAGGTGGTGTCGAACTGTGTTATTTCTACATCCCAGAAGCCTCATGTCTGGCCATTTTGTAATGCTAGGAAGGCTGGCTAAACAGACCCACACTTAAAGAAACTTGAGGAGGTCTAAAGGTGGCTTGTTGAAATACAGTCTTCTCAGACAAACCTACAAAAATGGCTTCTCTTATGATGGAAACTGTAACTTTCTTAGCACTGGTAGGAACATCAGAAACCCTAGGAAAGGGATAGCTCAACAAAATAAGTGAGTGGTTCTCAAACAAAAGTGGTTCTCATGGACTTATGTTTAGTATTTTAGCAATTAGTCAAGTACTAGTACAGCAAGTACTGTTTGTCAGTTAAGTTACTTTTGCATAATTAACTTTGTTACTTTCTGTAAATGAGTATATAATTGTTAGTTACTTTCATGTTATTCTTTGATTTGTCCAGTTTCAGTTCATTATATTATTTGTACTTACTCTCTGTATGTTCTCTCGTTATTTTTGTTCACTTTTTCTATTATATTTGGTACCTACATGATTCCCCCCTTGTTTGTTAGGCATAGCCCTCTTTTTGAGATCTTCCTGTGTTTCTTTGGTTTCAAACTTTTTACCCTTGTGATGCCCTTTACAGTGACATCTGGATGTCCTCCCTCCTTGGTGCAGTATGTTAATACAAACATTTCATTATTTTTATTAATAAAAATATTTATTTGTTGTGTGTATTTTTTCACATATCAATGTATATTTGTATTTTAGTATCTTATAAGAAAATATATTTCCTCTTCCTCCTTCTCCCTCATAGGCTCCAAGCACCCTCCTTGCCTTTCTCTTCCCCTCCAGGACAGAAAAGATTTGGGAAGAGGAAGAGGAAGTATCAGGGTCTCCAAGACTCTTGCCCTCCTTAAGCAACTCATGCACCTTCCCTGGTGGTCCCACACCACAATTTGAGAACTACTGGAGTGTGAATCTCTGAGGACCCTCAATATGCCTCTTCCTGCTTTTGTAATAGACCCTAGTTAGCATCCTGAGCAATCAGAAGTTTGTAGTACATCTTCAAACTGTTATGTTTTACTTGTGCACAAGAAGCAGGGCATAGGGTAAAGGAGGTTCTCTCTCTCTCTCTCTCTCTCAATACACTTGTCCCTCCCCATTTGCGGATTTGGAGTTCGCGGTCTCAGTCCTTCACAGATGGCAAGCGAGGAGGGACAAAATGGGGTGTGTGCCTGAGGCATACACACAGCGCCGCACACTGGAGCATGCACCCATTATAACCAATGGCCCTTGAATATTTGCAATTTTC
>CM034708.1:5532282-5547378 GCA_020142125.1 Phrynosoma platyrhinos
TCTGCAAAAGTCAAGGCTGAAAATATGGAGGACCAACTGTATAGTTGTCTAAAAATTCCACAGTAAGATTACCGCATTGCTTCCTTTTAAAAAAAAATACTCTGAAATATAAAAGTGGGGAGAAGATACCCAGAAATGAACTGCATGCAGTCTGTGAGAGGGAAGTGCATCTTGCCTGTCCCAGATTTTGAATGAGCAAAGGCAAAAGTTGGGGAATTATTTCAGTCCCTCAGATGTTCGCTCCCAAGCTGAACAGGAAAAGGCTAGGGATTGAGAGAAGGCTTACATCTTTGTAATTAAGAGGAAAATCTATTTTAAAAATACTCCAACCCCAGCATCTATCTTCCACTAACTTCCAGCAATCTTCCAGTATATGGAAATCTGATTAAGCAGTCCCTTTCCAGGATTCAGTGCAAACCAAATCCACAATATTGAATAATGGCATCCTTTTGTATTATTTTCCAACTGTTTGGGGTCCTGGAAATCTTGATATGACAGTCAGGACTACATTTCTACCATTGTCGGGACATTGGCAAACTAATTTATCCCCCCTAGTTCTCAATAAAAGAAATTTACTGAAGAACATCAGATTGATTAGAAGAAACCAGTAGGTAAAATTAATTATACAGAGCAAAAGGCCAAAATACAACTTTTGCACAGCAAGTTATTCATTGTTTAAAACAAGTTGGCATGTTTCAGTAGATAGAAAGTTGGCAGTGCTCCAAGGGAGACCTAGGTTCAAATGCTTCATCCACATAACTAGGGTTGTTAGGAGGGTAAGACTGGTGACATATTTGCATCCTGCCTTTCCACTAACTTTCAAGGTGGCTAACAATATAATAAAAATACCAGGAAGCACCAAAATAGAATCAATGAATGCATGCTGCTCTAAGACCCTTGCAGAAGCAGCAAGATGCAAATGTCAAACCAGGTCTGCAACAGGGCATAAGAGCCTCAGGAAATGCTGATATATTGAAGAAAATACAATTTAACAATCAAGTCAAAAGCACCACAGTTTAGCAAAGAACATACAATGCAATAACATAAGAAGTGCCACATTAGATCACAACAAAGTCCACAATTCCAGGGCAACCAATTGCCTCTGAGAACCCATAAGTGAGTACGACAGCATCCTCTCACTTGTATTCCCTAGCAACTGGTATAAAGAGGCATACTGTTTCTAATACTGGAGGCAGCATATGATCATTCTGACTTGTACTTATAAACACAATTCCCTCGAGAAATTTGTCTAATTCTTGTTCAAAATTGTCCATGTTGGCAGGTGTCACTGTCTATGTAAAAGATAAGGCTAAGAAGAATGGCTTACCTCGCCTGGTATCAGTATTTTCTGTAAAAATGAAGGGTGGGTGGGAGAGAAATAAAAATATAGTCAGTACATGAGCCTTCCTGGATCTGATTGAAATTCTTATCTATTCTAGCATCCCATTTCCCATTATGGTGACCAAGTGGTTATGGGAAATGGACCATGAAAGCAAACAGCCCTTTCCTAATGCAGTTGCATTGTTGTTGTTAACTGTCCTCAACTTCATGAATGAGACACCTCCACGACACCTTATCCTGAACTTCTCTGCTCAGGTCCTGTAAGCTCAGGGCCATGGTTTCCTTGATTGAGTCTATCCATTGGTGTGTGGTCTACTTCTCTTCCTACTGCTCTTCACCTTCTTTAGCATTATAGTCTTTTCTAGTGAATACTGCCTTCTCATGGTGTGGCCAAAGCATGACAGCATCAGATTAGTTATTTTGGCTTCAATTGAGACTTTTTGATCATGGATGGCCAGAAAGACAAACAAATGGGTCCTAGAACAGGTCAAGTGTGAATTCTCCCTTCAGTTCATATCTGATCGTTCAGACCTTAAGTGTCCACAAGCTCCTCTTCAAGGAATTCAAAAATGTGGCTGGTGTTTGTGTGTGCTCATACACATAGATTCTGTGTGCTCATGTATGTCTGTTTATGTCAAGTAAATCTCTATTGAAATACTTTAAAAAAATCAAGAATTGTTAACATAGTTTCTACTTTTCCCTTTTCCTTTGGTCTCCTTGCCTCAAACTGGCTCTTTTTCATTCATGTTGGCCATATCTTTTGATAAGTTCAAATGTTTTATTGTGTCTTGGAAAACTTATGCTGACAAAGGTTAGAAATCTCTAGCTTGAAAGTAGAAAGAGAGAAAATGCAAAGAAATACACTTACCTGGGTCTCTTGTTATCTCAGCTAAAAAAAAAAAATTTGTGCAAGGGAGCATTAGTTAATAATAATCATACGAACATGACATAATCTGTTTCCTTATAGCTTTCATCCATCTCCACAAGTACATTTTATTTTATCTTAAACACTGTTGATAAACAGCCCATCCTCAAAATATCTTTTTGACCCATTTTAGGGGGTCTGGGGGCAATCTGCACAAACTGCAAACCATGCAATAAAGCTCAGTGCATCAAAGGCTAAATTATCTACTCTAATTTTCTAGAATAAAGCAGGCTCCTTAATGTAATCATTTCATATTTTTGCATGCTATAGACAGTGACCCTGAAAGCACAAAATACATAACATCAGATAAAATTCCAGGACAGAAACAGTTTGGTAAACAGATTTAGGCAACCAAACTAAGCAAGATGCTACTCACAGAAGCCACCAAATACATATAATATGCCACTGATCATATGAATAGAAGCAATTGAAATATAACAAAGCTCTTCCATACTTGAGGTGTCAAAAACTTTTGGTGTTGATATTGCTATTGTGGTGTTGGCCTCCAGAGGAACCAGGTCAATATCTTCAGTAGTCGTTTGTAGAACAGAGGATGTGGCATTTTGTGGAAAAGAGGTGGTCCCAGAAGTGAGCACAGCTGACTTTGCAGTCGTTGCCTCTGTGCCTCTTGAAGTGATGGTTGTGGCAGCAGGGAGTTCAGTGGCCTTTGGCATAGTATAGTTCTGTACCACAGTGGGAGACACTGTTGGAAAAGTAGCATTTCTACTGACTGGACTAGTGGGCTTCCTGGTACTTGGCTGTGTCTTGGCAATTTTCACAGAACTTGTGGGCCAGGAAGAATTGACTGAGGGTAGTACTAGAAATAAAAAAACAATATTGGCAGAATATGCTACTTGTTCAAAGAACATCATGCTTATTCTACACAAGTGAAAAAGTTCCATTTCACAGAATATGAACAGATTTATTTTCAGCAAAAACTAAACAAATAAGCTAAAACGTCAAACAAGCCCAAAACGAGCATGCAGTTTTTCAGTATCATGTTGTCTACAGTGAATACGCAAAGATCTAATCTGAGCCAAAGGTTTCAAACATCAGCCTCCTATTTCTATGGCTTATCTCTCTCCCTGAAAAACAACAAAATACCCCTCACACCCACACACATCTTTCTTCTTTTCCCCATGTCTAGAACTCCTTGTCCTCATATTATACATAAGGGAGCCAGAGTAGTCTGTTCCAGATACACTGTGCCCAAATCTCCTAACCACACCAAGGAGAAAGGGAGTAATATACCAGCCTGGTTGCAAATCCCTCTTTTTCCATGGTTTGCTTTAACATGTCTTAACAATAGGGTCTGTAATGGTGCTAACCATATGATTATAAAACCATGGTAATGGGGGCAGTCTTGGTGTTAAGGATCTGAGAGTGAGGTTTGATAAAAACAGGAGCTGGCAATACATTCCTAACCCTCTGATTATGGTGAAGGGATTCTGCTAAGCTTCTGCAGCAACAAAAAGCATTCCTAGAGAACATGACAGTGCCTTACCTGTGGCCATGCTGGCAGATCCCAGGCACATCAGGTAGCTGCTGAACAGGATGACAAGAAAGCATGAACCCATGTTGGCCTGAAGATGAAAAAGAGAGAGAAAACATAAAAGGATTCATTAACAATCCAAGGAAAAGCAGAAGAACCTAACCACTGATATCTATCATGTATTGCAAAGTTAAACGAGATTGTTAGCAAAAGCACTATTTACACTATTTCAACATTCAGAGCAATTATACAAACACTCTAAATAGCTCATTGTTAAAATGCACGATTCAAAATAACCTCCCTATTTTATTCTTAAATCTAATATCTGAGGCATTGAATTCTTAGGAGAGATTGAAGAAGCATAGCAGGATTCTACAGATACATCAGTATGGAAGGGGAATGAGGGCTGTGTTGATGGAATTTACTAGCAGCTCAGCAAGTCATAAAGACTAAGTCTTCATAAAGACTTATGAAGTAGTGTAACTTTACTCCTACTGCCAGCAAGATATACACTTACTTGTTTCCACAGCCAAAAACAAGTTACAGTAGTTGGTATATCTTCTTGCCTTTTAAAGAGACCCAGCCTTGCAAAGCTTTAGAGCCACTGTATGACCGCAGACTATTGAGGTCTGCCACCAGAATAAAGTTTCAGGTGGTACCCCCCCCCCCCCACAGGAGAAAGACATGGATGGAGGGCAAGTTACCTAACACTATGGATGGCATTTGGTATTTTTCAGTCTTTTAAGTCTTCGCAGGCTTCATCAACTTCTTTCTCTAGTCTAGCAAACTCCCTGACGGGTCAACCCCACACTGTCAAAACAGCACATCTGTGGTTAAAACTCAGGCACTTTTCCTGTTATTGTGCTTTGTTTCTGTCTACTTCAACCCAGGCCCTTCCCAGGCTCCAGACACATGGACAAGAGTGAAGTCATAAGAATCCTCAGCCTATTGCCCCAGTTACAAGGTCCTCCAAGATGCAACCAAACAGCTTTCTTTTAAAGAAAGCACGAAAGAAAAAGGAAACTGTCTAAAGGGAGGCTTTCAGGCCAAACTAGATGCGATGCTACATACATCATTAGGAAGTCTGCCAGGATGGTTGGTTAACAGCAAGCATGGGAGGGTCAGTTTCCAGCATCAAGACTGCAGTGCTTGGGGAAGAGTGGTTTAACCCTTCCATCCTCAGATTGGCCTAAAGGGAAAAACAATCTACCCCCCTTCCCCAATTAGCCCTAGGGAAAACCAATAAGCAAAGAAGAATTTAACCTTTGTGCTGTGTATTGATGATAAAAACCAAGCCCATCCATGCCTGCTATTAAACAGTCACTCTAAGATGTGAAGGAGAGAATGTCAGAAAATGACCTAAGGCCTAAAGGAGGTGGAAATCCCTATTGAAGGGAACCTTTGCTTGGACATATACAATGTAAGTTCTTAATGATTTTGAGTTGAGTTAAACATGTTCAAAACATTCTGCGCCATGTTCCCAAATATCTAGACATATTTCACTGATATGACAGCAGCTAGAACATCAGAATAAGTTACGAAAAACAAGTGTGATGTACATAGTTTGGAAATAGTGCTCCCTTCGTATCAGTGAATTTGTTTGTATGTCACAATCTTTTGTTGTTCAACTGCTGCCAGTGCACGCTTTTGTAAGAATCCTATATAAGAGGGCCGTGTCGTTAAACTGTTGAGTTCAATCTGTTATCAGACTCCCTGCATGAACCCAACAGGGTTTTTAAAATTCCCCTTCACATGCTTTCCAATGATCTGTTGAGCATCACAACTACGTTTGCTCTTAAAGATTGCCACACCAGGACTTGATTAGACCAATAATGGAAGCATGGAGTCTTAGAAATACTATGTAGAATTTGCTACGGATGCCTCGGACTTATTTTCCTGTGTGTTAAGTCACTTCTGCAGTCTTCAGTCCCTTGATAAGCAGTTCAAAGGTCCACCAAAAAGCAAGTTTAATACAGCAAGAAATATCTACATACATACACAAGCAAGGAGTCATGTTTTCTTTGATAGCAGTAAGCAGAAACACCCCCGGTCCAATTTTAAAGAGATTATATCAAATAAATATACAACAATTCTCCAAAACACATAATGGAATCCTCCATTAGTGAAATTTGTTCATTGAAAATCAGCCTCTGGGATCTGTTCAACACAATGGAGAATCTCACCATTAACACCCAGAATATAACTCTATAGAAAAGAGAAAAACATTATAAACACTATCTGTTCATAAAATTAATTACATTTCTTTCCTCCTCCCTGATATTTCCAAAATCTAAAAGGCCCACTTCAGGTTTCAGACACCAAAGGCCATACCACAAACCTTTTTTTTTTTTTTGGAAACTCCAAAAAGGTTTCCATGTTTGCATTATGTCATGGGCAAGTGCTATTCCAAGAAATAAATGACTCCACAGCACCGTGAACATAAGGGGGTTGCAGACTGCCAGAAATAGTGCAAATTGAGTCCACTTTTAGGGTTAGGGTTAGTGCTAGGGAATCATGGAAATTGTTTTTTGTCTGAGACATTGAGCCTTCTCTGTCAGAGAGCTCTGGTGCCACAATAAAATACAGTTCCCATGATTCTCTAACCCTAACCCTAACCCTAAAAGTGGACTCAATTTGCACTATTTCTGGCAGTCTGCAACCCCCTATAGTCAGTCTTGCCTGACTTTGGAAGCTAAGCGGGGTCAGGAAGGGAAGCCACCATGGATCTTCATATCAAGCTAAGAAAGAAAACTGCCTGAAGAGAGCGGAGCTGATATCACTAGACTAGACAGGACAATTGGTGTGTCTATGTATAATTCATATGTGCCTAAACTCAATGTGCACTGTGGCATGTTACTTTTAATCCAATCCATTGTGTACAAGAAACAAATGAAAAGAAATACAGGAGGACTAAACAAAGAAAAAACAGAACAATTACGTTATGCCTGAATTGTGGAAGGACATTGATGTTATATTTTGTATTGTTTGGTCTGAAGCTGTCACAGGCTATTTCTTGTACCTCACTGCTAAAATCAATACATGCTGATGTAAATTCACATCTGAATATGTGGGGTTACAGTGGATTGATGATGGGTGACATCCTTGTAGATTATTTTTTCTACATCTGTACCACTGACGATGATATCACACTCATGCAGCACCTGACAGACAAGATCAAATGTGGCAAGCAAATGAAACTGTTAATGACAGAATTCACCCCTCCCCAGGATTTTTAATTAGAGGCTCCACTCTCTTCTTGACAGAGAATTTGTGTCTTCAAAAAGGGTATAGCTTTTCCTAGCTTAAGGATAGTGAGGTGGGACCATTTCTGCAGCACCTGAAGGTGTAGAAGCATCTGTAATGGAAAGGGGTGAGTACAGTCAGCCCCCCACATTTGTGGTTTTGACTTTTGCAGCTTTGATTATTCACAGATTTGATCATTATGTTCTCTCTAGGAATCTCTACTTACTCCAGTGCAATTCTATGGACAACATTTGCCAGAGGTCACGCTGGAGGACTTAGAGATTCCTAGAGAGAATACATCTCTAGGTATTTGTAGATCCTGCAGAGCAATTCTATGCTCAAACTTTGGTAGATGTTGACCACGGAGTTTCACTGGACCTAGCAATTCTTCGAGAGGTGATTTTATTCATGCTTTTTCTACTTTCACAGGTGTCTTGACCCCCTAACCCCAGCAAATGTGGATGACCCACTGAACTCTAAAAAAAGATGTAGCTTTCCATTTATGCAGATGTTCTTGACGTATGCAAACTATTCTGGGTTCTGATGTTTAATTCCTTTCTAGCAAAATGTGAGATCTGAATGGATCTTGTGATTATGGCAGTATAGCAATAGTAGATGCCAGTTAAATTGCAGAATTATTTCAGGCTGATAACCAAGTAAGTAATCAGGGAAACAGGGAGCAGGAAGCAGTTTGTTGTTGTTTTTACAAGAAGGAATCTCCCAGAGGCAATGAAATCGAGTTCTTCATTCTAATATACAAGATTGCATAATTTTACTGTTTCTAGCAATAGTCTTGAAAAGAACATTTCTTTGATATTTGCTCAGAACATATGGCTACCAGTATAGATATATTTCATAGAGCTTTAAAGCAGTGGGCAAATATGATCACACATGAGGGGTTTTTCAGTGGGGAAATCATGCATAGAATTGCTGCAGAAAAATTGAATGAATCATCATAAACTGACAGCTTAGAACTATGCAGTTTTCATCAACAAGATGTTCTGGAGAATCCCTGGCTTTAAAGTGCATTTTTCCTTAAAAGCATTCATCAAAAAAAGGACAACAAGGGACAACTATATAATGGAAATGTTCAAATGTAATATTTATACTAAAGTGCTAAATATTACAAACAGTGCTACCCTCAACTGAGGATACTACTATCCCGCCAACACCCCTAAAATTGGAAGAAATGTCATCTGAAAATGAGATAGACATACTGGTGATGACCCTGTGGCTTGCATGGGAGAAAAATCCCCCCTGCCCCTTCCGCAGTTGCCCTCCTGTGCTCCAAACAAAGCCAAAATATGTCTAAATCCACAACGCATTTACATCTCTACTTGTATTTGCCTTCCTTTCCTTTCTCCCTTACTGCTGTCAGTTAGATTGTACAGTCTTTGAACAGGGAACTCTGTTTCATTTTCATTTTGTAAGGTGAAATATGCACTGACAGGACACTACTGTCAGCAGCTGTAGCTTCAAATCAATTTGGTGTATACATTTGTTAATATTAAAATGGTGTGTATATTATTCATCTAGAAGCTGCAGTGTACTCAGCACTGCCCAGGTCCACAACTAATAACCCCAAAACGGATCTTGGGGGGGGGGCACCTATTTTCCTGTTTCCATCTTTTTATCTCAGCATCTTACCAACAGAACCTCAGAGAACCAGCTCCAATTCTCCCACCGTGTTTTTAACCTCAGAAATTTTAGCTCTTTTTTCCCCCTCACATTTTCCTCCTCGGTTAATTGTACCCTGCCTTGCCCAGAAACTATATCTTATACCCCAAGAAGAATCCTTGGAGACTTCTTTCTTACCCACCTGTTTGTCCTTGTTAAAGCTGCTTTTTTTCTGAATGTATTTTGTTGTCTATTTGTTATTTTCATCTTGCATTAGTTTAATTTAGTTTTAAGGGGGGGGGAGGGTTAAGGATTGGGTTGAAGGAGTGTTTTAACTGTTATCTATTTTAATCTTGTGTATGCCGCTCCGGTTGCCAAGCAGAGGGGCGGGTTACAAATAAAATTTATTATTATTATTATTATTATTATTATTATTATTATTATTATTATTATTATTATTATTATTATTATTTCTCCCTACCCATACCTTTAACTTCAGTCCTTGGAAGACTCTTTCCCCCATTTTCATGCCCCATTTAATCCTCAGATATCGAGTGTTCTTTAGTCTTCTCCTATTTTCTCATCCTTTCCTCTTTCAGGAATTTTACAAGAGTCACTTAGGGAGCCCTCTTTCATTTTCTTAAAAAGCTCTTTTGAGTTATGGCATCCCCTCCCATTTTATTGGCTTCTAGGAAATCTGTTAGTGTATGACATGAAAATGACCTCCACCAGTTAGAAGACCAAACACAAAAAAGCAAACAACAACAAAACCCCACAACATTCTTGAGATTTTGAAGTGTCTATAGTGATGTCCTGATTTATGATGTTGCGTGGCTTCAAGTCATTTCAGACTTATGGCAATTCTAAGGCAAACCTATTACTGGTTATTCTTGGCAATATTTGTTTAAAGGAGGTTTGCCTTTGCCATCCTCTAAGGCAGAGAGAGTGGGACTTGCCCAAGATTACCCAGTGGATTTTTTTTGAGGGATCTTGCAGAGGGTTTTGGTGAGTTATGGCTGCCACACACATGTAGGTAGTCTCTTTAAATATTATAGATGTAAAAAGGAATCTACACTCCACCTGTACAAATGATCTTCAGCAGAGTACATTTTCATTTTTAAAAGGAATGCCTAAGTGTACTAAGTGAAAATCTATGCTGGGATCATTTTAGCAGACCTTTAAAAATCTGATGAGACACCAAGGAAAACAACAAATTAACTGCGTACAGGCTGGAATAAAATCTACAAGTCCTCTTTGGAAGTGTCCTGGAGAAGGTTAAAAAAAAAAAAAAAGAAGGATCTGGACAATCTACAAGATTATGATGATTTTATGCTCCCCAAAAAGGAAAAGGAAAAACATTTTATTTTAATTCTTAAGGATACCAAGAAGAGTTTATAGAATGACTATTTTTGAAGATGGGGGGGGGGAGAGCTGGCAAATGGTAGATTCTTCCATCTTCTGAGAACCTACTTAACAGCCACCTTAGGTAATGCAATAAAGTGATTCGAGACCCTTTTTTGTCCAACAAGTTGGCTAATACAGCCCTGACATATTTTGAAATTACAGCAGTTTTAAACACAGCTGCCTGCTCCAACAACCCCCTTGACATGAACATTTTAAGAAGCCATTGCGTCTTTCGTAGAAATTGTAAATTACACAAGGCAGATGGACGTGGGATAGGGGAAGGATTTACAATTTAAAAAGGAGACAATAACACAGAGACATTCTTCCAGTGTTCTGGCTGCGATCATAACACAGATGCAAAAACCTAGGCTAATGTAGTTATGTATTCAAAGATGACAACAAACATCAAGGGGAAACTAACTAAAAGCTCTGATACACATTATTAAAGCTAAGCCTTAAGGATCCTCTGCCCAAGTAAAAATGGTCAATACTGTTGCAGCACTGCTAAAAACAATTTGGAGCACAAGATGGCAAAACTAAATTGGTGAAATAAAAGATATCTGCTAATTAAAAGTTGTCTTTAGTCAGCGAATGGTAAAACATGACAGCAATCTCTGAATATTTCAACTGTTAATACTTAATGTACAGCATCACCATACTCAGGACTTCTCCTAAGGCACTGCTTTTATGTTTTACCATTAGATGATGAAAGAGGGGAGGAGAAATGCTCATAATGCAATCAACATACACATAACTTCTGGCTAGCTACAACATCCTGTGTGCTTTACAGAAAAACGCTCTTAGCACCATTCTTCAGGATCCAGGGGGAGCAGGGGTGGAGGGAGAAAAGAGATTATTGCAAGATCCCCTTTTGAAAAAAACTCAACAATTCACATCAGCAAGACTGTACAAAGGGAAAATGTGGTGGTTTGTTTCTTCAGCAATACTGCCAGGTTGTTCGACGGTTGCATTTTGACTCGGAAATTCTATCAGCTGCTATCAGATGATATTTCTCAAGCATACACCCTTCTGCTCTGCAGTTGCGCAGAAGCACTACTTTTGAAAAAAAGATTCAAACTGATTCTCAAAGCTTAGTGTAACTGAACACTGAAACTGGTTCCAAAGTGCCAAAGTACAAAATCTGATAAGCCTCAGGTGGGTGAGGACTAGAATTAAGAGTGGAAACTGCAAGGAAGCAGATTTGGATGAACTTTCGGGGGGGGGGGGAACATTTTTAACCATGTTGCTCAGCGACTGAACAGATTTGCTCAGCCGATGGGTTCTCCTTTGCTGGAGATACAGTACTTAAATAGAGAGAAATGCTGCTGCTGTATCTTATATTGCAGAACCTGCAATAAAAGAAAGGGACTAAATGAGATGATCTCTATAGTGCCTTCCAGCTCTATGATTCTGTGCCCAAATGTCACTGTTTAAAATGTAAACCAGCCTCTTGTTTGCACAGACTTGTTTGTACACAAGTCAGAAGAACAGTTTTTTACTAGTGTACGGAAAGCAAATTCACCTGCTGTAACAACTGTGCTTTAGTCACTTAATGTAGTGGTACCACAGCATACTGCTTTTGAATGCTGCTTCAACAGTACCATAGCATACTGCTTTTGAATGACCCTCTAAGTCAGGGGTAGGCAACCTTTCCCCTTTAAGGGCCGAGAGACTTCAGCTCCCAGAAGCCTCAGCCATGTTGGCCAATAGTCCCATGTTGGCCAATAGCTCCTGGGATTCTGGGAGCTGAAGTCCCTCGGCCCTTAAAGGGGAAAGGTTGCCTACCCCTGCTCTAAGTTATCACCTTGTAAGTTAAATGAGCATATAGGGGTGGAGGACTCCTGTGAATGTGGAAAAAACACAAATAAAAACACTATTCTTGAGGTCTTCAAGTGCAACTCTATGGTCAACATCTGCCCAAAGCTGGTCACAGAATCGTGTTGGAGGATCTACAAATGCCTTGAGAAATGTTTTCTCTAAAAACTTCTAGTTCTCCAGCAAAATTCTATGGTCAACATTTGGCAGAGTTGCACTGGAGGACCTAGAGATTCCTAGAGAGAACATATTAATCAAAACCGTAAATAATTAAAGCCACAAAAGTCAAACCTGCAAATGTGAGGATCTCCTGTATTTCCAGTCCTCAATATTATGAAGACTTATTTGAAAATGTGACCATCAAAACCTTTGGAAGATTAGGCCCATGCATTTGATTAGTAAAACTGAGAAGTAGCTGTGATGGGAGAGAAATAGGATGCAAAGGCCATCACATACACTGCACTGGGCCTTATGCCAACTGTCCCTCATCCATTCTGAAGTCTTTTGCAGCAGAACAGAAGCCAATTTTGCACATGAATCTCCCCACTCTGGGGTAATACTTCTACATTTCATCTGAAGTTTGAAGGGTGGACACATGAGAAGGCCATTTCCTATTGTGGCATCTAAAATTTGGAATTCATCTCCTTGTCTCCTGCTTTAAGGATGGTCCACTACATTGGGGGTGGGTGGGTTTCAAGTCACTTCTTGAGTTATGGCGACCTTATGAATGTCATTGGGTTTTCTTAGGCAAAGAATATTCAGAGTTAGTTTTGCTAGTTCCTTTTTTTGAAATATAGCCCACAGCACAGATATATTTTTCAGGCTCTTTCTGGACCTGTTATTTTTAGAGCTTTACTCTTACCCTGTGGTGTTTGAGTGACTGCTCTGTTTTTGTTGATAAAAGTTTAATTTTATAAGCCATTTGGAGGGGAAATAAGGGGGTATTAATTCCAATAAATAATTAAATAAAGAGCCACAGATCCCTCCTCAGTCTCTCTCATGACAAAGCACTTGTCGCTCTTCTGTATCCCCCAGCACACCCAGAGATTTTGCAATCTTTCTTTTTATTGTTAATCCTTTAGTACACTTTATATGTGCATCGAAATGGATTGGTGCCAAATCCCTGCTTGGGTCTCTGTGGCTTAGAGACAGCCTTTGATGTGTTGCCAATAATTGTCCTTTAACTCCCCGACCCACTTTTTGCAGTTAAACAAAAAGGATGAGTCATTATGACACTCTCTAGCATTTGGAGGGGCAGGAGCAGCAAAAACAGAAGAACACATACACAATTCTTCAGTATGTCCGGACATTTTGCATTCATAACCACATTTGCAACCCTCTGCTGCCTTGTGTGCTTAATTGTAATACAAAGAGCTTTCTGAACAGACCACCAGTGACTATGAACTATCTGTGCCTTTAACCAAGTTGTCTCTAGCTGCCCAAGATTTAGTTACAATTTCCTTCTGTGTAATTCAACCATCTGTACATTTCTACATTGGAAAGGCTGAAAGGATTAGGAAGTTCTAAGTGAGAGGAGCAGGCAGTCCTAAGATATACACCCAAATACCTCCCAAAGCTTGACAAGCAGGAGTCCCCACAGAGTTGGCAGAGAAACAAAGTTTCTAAGGCTGCTAAGCCATCCTAAAGCTTTCATTTTTACAGTGGTAGAGAGCCAGCATGGTGTATTGGGGTTTCAGCATTGGACTATGACTCTGGAGATCAGGGTTTGATTCTCTGCTTGGACATGGAAACCCACTGTGTGATCTTGGGCATATCACACACTGTGTTAACACATCCTGCATACTCCACATTGTATTTTGGGGTCCTCATATTTCATGTCATATCTGGAAACAGCATGTTTTTGAGAGAGCAATGGCCTTTCAGGAACACTGTTCCCGGCTGAAAAGGAGCATGTCCTAAGACATGTTCAGACAATCAAACCTAACTGAGTGTACAGTGGGCCCTCCACATTCACTGGGGTAGGGGCACAAGACCCTTGTGAATGTGGAAAAGCTGCAAATAAAAACCCACCTTTTTTTTTAACCTGAAAGAACACCTCTCTAGGAATCTGTAGGTCCTCCAGCACAACTGTATGGTCAAGATCCCATTGTCAATTCCTGGAAAAGGACATCCAGCATTTGGTACCCGACAAGATAGCCCATCGCTTGGAGCTATATTTTAGGTATAAGTGTGGTGTTCCTGGTGATTTGTTTTACACTATTTCTCTTACTGCAGTTTCCACCTCATTTTTTTAGAATTTGGGGTTCATTTTCATATGGCTCTTCTTTCCATGTGTCCTTCATGTTGTCATCTCTTTTGTATAATTCTTCTATGTATTGCATACAATGTCTTTTTATTCCTTCCTGGTCTTGAATTATGTTATTTTATTGTTAGAGGGCATCCCGGTCCTTGGTTTGAATTTTCTTTTACATTTTTCGGATCTTGTGAAATAGGTCTCTTGTTCTTCCCTTTTTGTTGTTGTCTTCTATTTCTCTACATTGGTAGTGGTAGTAATTTTCTTTATCTTTGTGCACCAGTTGTTGTACTGTTGCATTCATAATTCTTAGTTTGTTCTTATCTTCCTTTTGTTTTCCTTCTCTTCTTTTCTTTATTGCTTGTGTTTTTTCTGTCATCCATGGGTTTTTCTCCTTCTTTTTGTTTACTGAAAGGGTCTGTCTGCATTCTTCTTTTATTATGTCCCTGGCTTCAGACCATAGTTTCTCTGGTTCTTGGTCTATTATGCTAAGTAATGCAAATCTGTTTCTTATGTTGTCAGTAAATATGTTGAGATATTATTTAGATCATATTTTGGTATAATCACCTGTTTTCTTTTCTTTTTGAGTCTTATTATTTTTGTTATGAGTTATTCATGATCTGTCCCATAGTTGGCGCCTGGTCTAGTCTTGGCCACAAGTATAGAGTTCCACCATCTTTTACTTCTGATTATATAATCTATTTGATTTTTGTGTTGACCATCTGGTGATGTCCATATGTGTAGCTTTCTTTCTGGTTATGTGAACATGTGTTTGCAATAAATAGGTTATTGGCTTCACAAAAATCTATCAGACACTCATCCGCTTCGTTTGTTTTGCCTAATCCAAATCTACCTACTGTTTTTTATTCTTCTTTGCTTCCAACTTTTGTGTTCCAATCTTCAATGATCAGCTTGACATCCTGAGTTTGGTGTGCTGTCAATTTGTTCCTGTACTCCTCATAGAATCTATCAATTTCTTCCTGTTCTGCCTCTGTAGTTGGTGCA
>CM034708.1:5547478-5560408 GCA_020142125.1 Phrynosoma platyrhinos
GCATTGTATCCTCTGACTGCTTTTGCCACATCTTTTCTTAGTAAGAAAGCAAACCGTTTCTTTTTGTCTTTTCATTCCCTGAGTAGAACACTGTATAGCTGTCTGATTCAAAGTGGCCCATTCCTGTCCATTTTAACTCAGTCACCCACAGTAATGCTATGTTCATGTGTTCCATTTCCATTTTCACTATGTCTAACTTCCCTTGGCTCATGCTTCTCACATTCCACATCCCTATCTTATGTGTAATGCTGCTTTGGATGCCATTTGCCTTTCTAAGGGTGCCTGCTATTTGTCTTGGCATCTTTCTTATGCCCTTGGCTAATCTTGGTGCAATCCACATTGACAGAGTCAACTTTAGTGATGACCAACATATGTCAACAGATATGTAAAACAAAAAGATGGCCAACAGGTTGGAAGCAATCAATATTCATCCCCATCCACAAAAAGGGAGACAAAAGAGAGGGCAACAACTATAGGATCATAGCATCAGTCATCAGTTACGTGACATGGAGGCACATAATAACAACAACAGAAAAGTGTGTGGTCATTCAGAACCTCTCAAACCATCATACAAGAGCGTGTTCCAATTAGATGGGAGTTGTTTTTAAGGTAAGGTCTATCCTGTATGGGGAGAAAGGCTCCTCTCACCTCTTTGAGCCATCAGTTGCCACAAAGCCACAGAGCATTTGGAGAGCAGCAGTCAACGATTTTCACTGTTTTGTTGCCACAGCAACTGTTCAGAAATAACAAGGTGCTAATTATGATGCTGGGAAATCACAATTCAATAATTAAGATGCCACAATCCCAGGCGGCACTAAGGAATACATTTTGATATGTGAGCCAGAAGGCTTTGCCATGATGGTAAAAGCTAAATACTGTAGTTTGCAAGAGCATCTCAAGATGTTCAGCCACAGCAATCACTTTACCCTGCCTAATGAGGAATGGGATATGCACATTCTTCACAAGGCAGCATGATGTATATCTCTACTGGTCAAGGCAAGGGCTCTAAGTCTTAGTTTATTTTAATAATTACCCCCCCCCCAAAAAAAAAGTGACTGCCACTTCCCTGTCTTCCTTGACAAGGGTTGCAAGTACACTTCAGAAATAATGTAGTTTGATAGAGCTTTAACTGACATGGCTCAATGCTATGGAATTCTGGGATTAGCAGTTTTGTGAGATATTTAGCCTTCTCTGTCAGAGTGCTCTGGTACCATAACAAACTACAAATCGCAGGATACCATAGCATTTTGCCACAGCAGTTCAAGTGGAATCAAACTACATTAATTCTTCAGTGTGGCAGCATCCTTGGAAGACAGGTAAGGTTTGTTTTTAGACCACTGAGTGGGGCTAGTGATGCATGAAAATCCCTTGCAACATGAATTTGTTGTTGTTGCTGTGTGCCTTCAAGTTAATTTTGTTTTATGGCAACCCTAAAGTGACCATATCATCTCCTGGGGCTGAAAGTGTGTACGGTAACTTGCTCAAGTCACCTGGTGGGTTTCCATGGCTGAGCAGGGAATCGAACTATCATCTCCAGGGTCATAGTCCAGCGCTCAGGCCACTAAATCATGCTGGCTCTAGCAACCTGTGTAGCGAATGGTTACTGGCTACTACTCTATTTCCAGACACAATTCAAGGTGCTTGTTATGACCTAGGACTCATTCACACTACACACTTATGGTGATATTAGCCCACTTTAATTGCCATGGCTCCATCCGATGGAATCCTGGGATTGGCAGCTGAAGGAGGGACATTTAAGACTCCTCAGCCAGAGAACTCTGGTGCCTCACCAAAATACCAGTCTCAGGATTCCACAACATGGAGCCATGCAAGATAAAATGGAATAATAGCTCCACAACTGTATAGTGCAAATGGGCCCTCAGAAAGAGTTTGTTATGAACGAATGCAGTCAATCTATTTAAATGCCTGCATTGTCCTTGCCAAAGTGGCGTAGTGGTTTGAGTGTTGGTTTGAGTGTTGGAATATAACTCTCAAGACCAAAGGTTCAATCTCTGTTCGGCCACTAAATCCACTAGGTGACCTTGTACAAATCACGTACTCTCAGCCTTAGGGGAAGGCAATGGCAAACCCCCTCTGAACAAATCTTGTGAAGAAAACACCTTGATAGGCTGGCCTTAGAGTTGCTGTAAGTAAGAAATGACTTGAAGGCACAAAACAACAATGAATTCTCCCTTAAGAGCAAGTTAGCCTCACAGATATTTTTGGGGGGGGGGTTGTGGGGGGGAACTCTTCTCTCAGCCCCACCATCCTCTGAGGCAAGTTGGACTGAGCCCAGGAAAGGGATCTCTTGATGGGTACTGTCAGGCTTTGGCAAGAAAGGCAGACTAGTTTATTCTGAGTAAGGGCCGTTCGACAGTGAAACACATTCCCTCGGATTGTAGTGGAGACTCCTTCCTTGAAGGTCTTTAACCAGAGACTGGATGGCCATCTGTCGGGGATGCTTTGATTGGGAGTTCCTGCATGGCAGGGGGGTTGAACTGGATGGCCCTTGTGGTCTCTTCCAACTCTATGATTCTATGATTCTGTTAGCAAGGGGAGGGGGGGAAAATAAAAATAAAAATAAAATTTCAGGCCAGGCACTGTACCTAATCTACCATTGTTTCTACCAAACATTCATGCATAGAAGCTTTGTAGATGTTACTTCATTGGGTTTTCAGTTAACTGCTCATCTGATCATCGGCAGCAAGTAAAATTTCTCTTGGGGTAAGTTCATTCCACCTGGCAACAGGAATAGAAATAGAAAGAGCTGTCTTTTAACATGCACCTTTGAGTTAGGAATCAGTCACAGAATATTTGAGCTGGAAGAGACTTCAAGGGCCATCCAGGCCAACCCCGTTTGGCCATGCAAGAAGACACAACCAAAGCACTCCTGACAGATGGACATCCAGCCTGTTTAAAATCTCCAAAGAAGGAGAATCCACTACTCTCCGAGTGACAACACAAGAGAATGGAACAGTACTCATGCATAACAGATAGGGGACACAACCTTTGCAAGAATGATTAAAAGGCTGTTCTCTGTTGACTAATGACAACTTATAGAACTAGATGTTCAAAAATCAAATCGTATAGTTATCCAGGGCAATCCATGGCCCTTACCGTATATTTTTACAATATGAACAAATCTCTTCAAAACATAGCAGTCTCTGAAGTGGGTTGCAACTCTTACTTAAATATTGCACTATTTTTGCCAGAGCACACCACAACATTATATTAGTTATCCAAGATGAAAGGGCTTTCAGCTGCCAAAGAAAGTGTATACAAAATACTGACATATTCTAAATACAAATGAGTGAGTACAATCCCAAAGCTGAATGCACGATTTATGGATTATGAGAATGCATTGAAATGTAGGATACCTCAGGCATTCATGATTAGACTCAAAAATGAGTTTTCCTGCAAGCAATGCTTTGAAGATTAAGCATAATTTCAGCTCTCAAATTGGGATTCAACATGAGGTAACACCTGATATATGTATCCACCTACCATTGTAGTGCATGTGAGCAAAGATAATATCCATGGATGTGTTTTCTGAATCATGGTATTCACTAATTAGGGTAGCTTTTGTATCATAAGCAATAATTACTGCATCCTGTGGTTGCTTAAGATTTCTTTATTCCAAGATAAGATAAGCAACTTAGAAGCCCAACTTGTTCAGCAGTGGGGCCTCTGAAGATTTTAACAAGGGTCTGACTGAATGGCAGGATGGGGTAGGGGGACTATGTAGAAAGAGACAATCTACTGCTAGCTACAGTTGGAGCAACTACTTTGTGAAGAATAAGGACGACAATGGCTATTATCCATGATGGCTTTGTATTAACTCCAGCATCAGAGGAAGTATGCCTCTGGGCAGCATTTACTGGAGAACATGAGTGAGAGGATGCAACTGTGCTCATTTTCTGGTTGTGGGTTTCCCACATGCATCTGGTTGGCCACAGAAAAAAAATATCAGATAAAATATGCCTTTCCTGTCTTTGCAGGGTTTTTAGAGTTTCTTCACAACCAGATCTATTTTCTCTGTTCTCTTGGCATGACTACAAACATATATTGAGATTCCCCATCACAAAATTAAGATAGAAGATCTTTGCTCTCTCCCAGGCTTCAGAGCTGTATTACTGTTCTTCTCCTTCTTTGGAGGTCTTTAAACAGCGGCTGGATGGCCATCTGTCAGGGATGCTTTAATTGGGAGTTCCTGCATATCAGAATGGAGTTGGACTGGAAGGCCCTTGCGGTCTCTTCCAACTTTATAATTCTATGATTCTATGGATCTGTAGACCAAAGTTAAGAGTTGGACAAAGTCATCCATGTTGAGCTTAATAGATGTGCGGAGACTTAGGGCCTTTGCAGACTGCCAGAAATAGTGCAAACTGAGTCCACTTTAACTGCCCTGACTCAGTGCTAGGGAATCATGGGAACTGTAGTTTATTGTGGCACCAGAGCTCTCTGACAGAGAAGGCTCAATGTCTCAGAAAAAAATACAATTCCCATGACTCCCTAGCACTGAGCCAGGGCAGTTAAAGTGGACTCAATTTGCACTATTTCTGGCAGTCTGCAAAGGCCCTTAGAACCCAATACTCCACACAAGCCCATTCCAGCCTATGGACCTCATCAAGAGACATCTATACATGCGAGGATTCAGTGCCACAAAAGAACAATTAAATTTGCTCAGTCATAGCCAATTTCCGAAACCTGTCTCTCTGCATAGTGAAAGAAAACATCAAACAGCCTTTGTAGAATGATCTTGTTGTTCCCAAGATGACAAAGGGAGACACATTCAAAATCAACACCTTTCTCTTTTAGAACTGAAACTGCTGCTTACAGTAGCATTGCAAGGAAGAAGAAGAGAAATGCAGAGAAACAGAAAACAAGGCAGGTTTGGACAATGCTACCCATTGAGACACTGAGGAATTGAGAAAACATCATATGATGAGAAAGAGGTTAAAATGCCCAGCACCACTTTAAACAGGGTACCATTTAGACAGGCTTTTTTAAAAACAACAACAACAAATCCTTAACCAATGTGCCAAACCCATGGGAAAACATTATCAAACCCACATTAACTCTTCAATTCCCAGCAGAAAGTCACAAGATCTGCTATTAACATCAACTCAACCAATTAGCACATTAAATATTGAAGGAAATGACACCACAGATTAAGCTACACTACTAGGCAGTTTGCTTGCTATTGCGAGCCACACTTTTTTTGCCAAATCCAGAAAAAATGGGAATTTAAGAAGTAGCTACAAAGGGTATAAATAGACTCTACAGCATTTGTTTTCAAATTGTGTTCTCGTAATCAGAGCTTCATCAGAAGCTCCTTAATCATAATTATAAAGACTGTGAACAAGCTTCACCTATTCCTCTATGATACAGTGCCACATTGGGGCATGTGACTACCCACATGAGCCAAGCATCCACATTATATTCTGTCCTACAATCCTCTCCAACATACTGGGATGCCTGAGGTCACAAGCAGATGTGGAAAGGATTAAGCACAGATGTCTTTCTTTACAGCTCTGAAGCCTGGAAGACAGCAAAGATCTTTTCCCATCACATTGTTTCCCTATGGTTGCAACCACCACCACCACCACCAAAGAGTCTCTTTTGGAATTAAGTTTGGTCCAACCTACATGTAGTCTCCTCTTTCTTGCTTCTCTGCCATACTTGAGGAAACCATTTCCTTCTTATTTGCTAATATCTATGGCCATCCTGCAATCTATCTCCCACAATCTGTCTTTATTTGCTGTGAATTATATAGCTTCTGGATAACTAATACAGTATCCATCTACAGTGCTTATATTAACTGACTCCCGCATTATTCCTCTTGAGGTAAAATGTGGACATAGAGCACTTGTACTACCGCAAAGCAGCCATTTGCAGGAAGAGCTTAGTGTGGCACAAGACATGAGTATGCAGCACCTCTGGAATTAACTGAGCAAAAAAGTTGTAGCATTAGCTTTCATAGTCTACTTCCTCAGACTAAATCAATGAAAGCTACAATTCTATGAATGCTACAACTTCTTTCTGATAATCTCAAAGGTGCTACAAGATCCCTTTGTATATTGATATTCCAGACTAGTATGGCTATCTTTCTGAACTCTACAAGACATAAGACGTAACGTACACCTTGTACGTTACACTGCTCCCACTACACTAACCCTAACCCTAAAGATGTACCATAGATATGGTCCCCATGAGAACTCACTAGGCCAGGGGTAGGCAACCTTTCCCCTTTAAGGGCTGAGGGACTTCAGCTCCCAGAAGCCTCACCTATGTTGGCCAATAGTCCCATGTTGGGCCAATAGTTCCTGGGATTCTGGGAGCTGAAGTCCCTCGGCCCTTAAAGGGGAAAGGTTGCCTACCCCTGAACTAGGCACAGCTGTAGGAAAGGAAGCAACAAAGAGATCGATACAGCTCTCTTTACCTGAAGCTCAAAAACTAAAAGTATGAGAACCAAAACTTGTTGACCTCAAGAATAAACCATTTCTGCATAAGTTAAAATTAGGTTGCAGTTGGGCCAAACTTCTTCAAGAAAGTGGCCAGCTTCCTTCCAGAGACTTGGCACTTGTAAGAGCAGGAATAAACAACTCTCTGGCCACAGCCAAGGTCACAATGTCTTTGCCACCAAGCCAATCTGACCTCCTCATGCTATATGCAATATTTTAAGAGACAGATCCCAAAACGATCTACATTTTGCTAACATTTTGTAGGCAGTTTTATTTTTGTGTCACTAGCACAGGCTGCTGCTTGTTCAGTTTCCTCTATACCCTCCTTATTATCATAGTAAGTGTATGGTGGCATAAATTCTGCCAGCAAAGCTGTCTTTGCTTTAGGTAACCATAAACACTGCATTCCCAAAGGCTACGAGTTCACCTGAAATCTGATGAATAAGTCAAACAAATGTTGGCACATACTACCATTCATTTCAGTTACACAGGAAACAGCCCAAACCATTTTCTTCTTGAGCTGAGAAGGTTTAATGAAGAAGGCAGAACAATGTCTAGAAAAACATATGCCATGCTCAACAGATTTGAGGGAGATGTTACTCTTCCCCTGAGGAAATGTCTTATCTTCCAAGTGGCTAAACAGAAGGACTACCTCTTCTGGAAAGCATTTTGGACACAATATTTGTTGATGAAGGTCACTGATGACAACTGTGCTCGCTGGTATTTTTTAAAATGGTACCGTATTTTCCGGCATATAAGACAACCCGCGTATAAGATGACCCCCCCATTTTTCCAGTCAAAATATAGAGTTTTAGCACCTCTATCTTCATTATCCTCGGAAAATATGGTATTTTTTTGTTTTTGTTTTTTGTTGGAATGTTTAATTGTGAAAGATGTTTGCTATAATTTTTGGTCAACTAAACTTTATCTGGCTCAACATTTCAATTCTAAAATCTCATTTGGAAACAGTCTGTCCACTTGCATGAACAAGTGCACATACGATCTTTTTATGAAATGGGCTTTGTCTTCCTACCAGAAATGTCCTAAACCTTTCCTGACTATCCTATTACATATGAGCTGTTTAAAAATGTATAAAGGCTTAAAAGAACCCTTGATCATCTTTGGCAGATGAAACTATGGGAATGTATGAACGGGATAGTGCTTAACAGGTACTTAATTCAAATTTACTATAAGCAGAGTTTAGAATGGCATCGTTGTATCTGAATGGTTTATACAAGCCTTTTATCCTGCTATCTATGAAGGAGCTGGACTGGCTTGTGTCTAAAAGGGGTTGATCCTTCCTTCCCTCCTCCAGTAAACTGGTTCTGTCTATTATAAATGGCAGAGATTTAAGGGAGAGGCTTTTCTTTTCAGAAAGGGTCTTTATGTGCTAGATAACTTCCTCTCTGGCACAGGAAATCATGAGTGATCTTCCTTTTTATTCCTCATCCTTTATCCTTAAATACTTTACAATTAATAATCTGTGCCTACGATTCATTTACACTTGTCAGTCACACCTAATTGGCTGATGCTACTGTAGAGTTTCATCTTAACCATAATGATAAGGGATTTTTATACACAGCAACAGGCTTTCATCTATGATATAGCTAATACTGAACATGGGGAGGGAGGGAGGGAGGGAGGGAGGGAGAAAGAAAGAAAGAAAGAAAGAAAGAAAGAAAGAAAGAAAGAGAAATCTTACATGTTTTATTAAATTCTCACATTCTTTATAAAATACGTTTTGACACAGATTATCCATAGATTTGCCATCAACAAATTATAGCACAGGAGTATTGTAGCAGAAAATTACATTCAAGGCTGGCATCTTATGAAGTCAAATGAATTCATTAATGGGGAGAGTGTTATGTTGATGGATAGAATGACAAAACAAGACTAAAAATAATCCAACCTCTGTCCAGTAGTGAACCTGAGAGGAAGCTGGCAGATCACACTGCCTTCATTTAGCTTTCTGCACATTTTATAAATAAGATTGTACTCAAAATTAGGAGGGGAATGAAATGAGGTCAGAATGTGGCCCATGAGCCCTTTAATTTTTATTAACACGACATCTAATAGCAAAACATAAGACACTCTTTTAGTTGTATTTGGCTGCTACAGCACGATTTTTAGTGAGAGCTAACCCTATAATTGGATGCTAAGGCTTGCCAGCGACTTCTGCAAAACTATGGGTTTGAATGTAAATGAAATATAACCGTGTTTGGATTTCACCGTCCATAAATCATAACCACAATGCTTCCTTCCTTAACCAGTAGTTTCACTATGCTGTTTACAAATGGGACTTTTTGGCTTTGAGTCTTCAGGGCTCGAGAGTAATAATGAACAGAAATGCCTACTGTAGATTTAAAGGGATGGACTGGAAGTAAGCAGAAGACTAGCTGCATACATGGCTGCGGGAAATGGTAGGTTGTGGCACAACCCAACAGCTACACAACTGAGTGCCTTTGTGCACAGGAGATGTCATAATCAGAAACTGAAGAAGTCCCAGGATCTGATACTAGGAAATTATTCTCCAGATCTACCACCAAGACGGACACTTGAACTAAGAATTTCCAAAGAGGCAGCAGTCTTAGGGCCTTTGCAGACTGCTAGAAATAGTGCAGCTTGAGTCCACTTTAACTGCCCTGGCTGAGTGCTAGGGAATCATGGGAATTGTATTTTTTTCTTAGACATTGAGCCTTCTCTGTCAGAGAGCTCTGGTGCCACAATAAACTACAGTTCCCATGATTCTCTAGCACTGAGTCAGGGCAGTTAAAGTGGACTCAATTTGCACTATTTCTGGCAGTCTGCAAAGACCCAAAGTCTGTTCCAGTTCATTTGGGGATGAACAAATGGCACATTTCCAACTCACTTGTCAGAAAGGAAGAAAGATGCTGGATTTTTAATGAGCTCGCAAGTGTGGGAACAGAGTCTGTTGAAAATTCTGCAGGGTTAAAACTACTGGATGTTTTAGGGCACAGAGTGTAGTGGATACTGGAAAGCAGAGGCAATTTTTAAAAGCTGCTCCAGAGACTAGGACCAGAAACAATGGATGCAAGCTGCAAGAAAAGAGATTCCACCTCAACATTAGGAGGAACTTCCTGACAGTAAGGGCTGTTCGACAGTGGAACACGCTCCCTCGGAGAGTAGTGGAGTCTTCTTCCTTGGAGGTCTTTAAGCAGCGGCTGGATGGCCATCTCTCGGGGATGCTTTGATTGGGAGTTCCTGCATGGCAGGGGGTTGGACTGGATGGCCCTTGTGGTCTCTTCCAACTCTATGATTCTATGATTCCCTGCGACAGATTTTATTCCTGAGCTACAGAACTTGTGTTCCTAGATCCAACATGACTGGAGTTATTACTTGCATTATTTCCACAGGCCTGCTATCCACATAATTAGGATTAGTCATCTTGGATTTACTTAGCTGTCCTCTGAGAGACACAGCTCAGGTTTGCTGCCCTGTCATTAGGTACACTTAGTATATATTTAGTGTCACCATTGTACTAGGTATAGCACTTGAAAAATCAGGTTGCTGCCTAAAGGGCATATGACCCATGACTGTCCAATTGTTAAGAGAAGAATGATCATCCTTTACTTGAGGCACATTAACGATACTGGAATTTGCAAAACAGAGGCCAAAGGAGATAGTACACTTGTCCCTCCTGGTTCATTGACTTGCCACCTGCAGTTTTGATCCTTCGTGGACACCAAACCAGAAGGGACAAAATGGAGTGTCCGCATGAGAGCGCACCACCATTAAAATAAATGGGACTTGAATATCTGCATTTTTCCCATTTGCAGGGGGGTGTCCAGAATGGATCCCCTGCGAACAGGGAGGGACAACTGTAATCCCATTTCTGCCACCCTATCTGGCTCTTAGATATACCACTATTGAAAATGGATCTGTGTTTTATGAATTTTCTAATCAACTTTTAAAAAATAATCAGCTGCCAACAGCACTTGATTACCAGAATAGCAGAAGTTGTGTGCTGAGTGAAATATCTCCTTTTGCCCGTCTCTACATATCATAGATAACTCCCCTGCATTAATAAGCCTTAACATTGTGAAATAAGAGCCTTCCCAAAATTGAAGTTTTTTATTTTTATTTTTAATAAGCAGTGTGGGGAAGACCGTCAATTTATGTATACAAATACATAGGCGCACACCTTTATCAGCCTCTCCCTTGCCATAGGGTTGCTAAATCTCAAAATATTTTTTAAAATAGTCTGTCTACAAGTCAAAACTGAATAGTCTTTTTTGGTACAACAACAACTGTACCTTTATTTCAGCTAAGAGACCATTAGGCAACACATATATATGAAAAATGTTAAAACAGCACTAAAAACAGACATTCATAGCAAACATACACCTGATAATAAGTGGTGTTTAAATATGAACATAGCACTATAAGAATAAATATTCAAGAGAAACATAAATATTCAAGACAAACATACTAACAATCTTAATATAGTGTTTGGGATATATATATATTACTTCACTCTTTGTTCTTGCTGTTGCTGTGTGCCTTCAAGTCAATTCTGACAAAGGGTTTTCTTGACAATATTTGTTCAGTGGAGGGTTTGCCTTTGCCTTCCTTTGAGGCTGAGAAAATGTGACTTGCCCAAGGTCACTCAGTAAGTTTCCATGGCTGGGCAGGGATTTAAAACTTGGTCTCTAGAACTGTAGTCCAAAGCTCAAACTAGTACACCACATTGGCTCCACACTTCAGTCTTAGGGCCTTTGCAGACTACTAGAAATAGTGCAAATTGAGTCCACTTTAACTGCCCTGGCTCAGTGCTAGGGCATCATGGGAATTGTATTGTTTTTTCTGAGACATTGAGCCTTCTCTGTCAGAGAGCTCTGGTGCCACAATAAAATACAGTTCCCATGATTCTCTAGCACTGAGTCAGAGCAGTTAAAGTGGACTCAATTTGCACTATTTTTGGCAGTCTGCAAAGGCCCTTAGTGTCTTTAAAAGGGGCAACAGATGGTGTTAACCCAAGAGACTGCTCCATTTCTTCCTTCAGGCCTTTGGCTATACATAAGATTCTTCAGGACTGCCTATTAAATAAAACACCCATCATCCAATTAAAAATTGAGCAGTGGAAGACAGAGGGTCTTGGAGATGTCTTATGTATAGCCAAAGGCCTGAAGGAAGAAATGGAGCAGTCTCTTGGGTCAAGATCAACTCAAGGGCATTTAACAACATTTAACAAAAGAATAACCAAACTAGAACAAATACAATGGCATAGTAGAATGGTGTCCCTTATATAAAATGGTCAAATCAAGGTTTGCTTTTGGAATATATATATAGGAATATTTTCAAGCCATGGATGGTTGAATCTGTGGATAGTCCATGGATAAAGAGTTGACTGTATTGTTTTAATTGTGGGCTGGGACACGATTACAAATAACTTTAAATAAATTTCATGTTCTCTTTTAAACATGACAAGCTATTACTTACTGCTGTGGAGTATTTTAATGTGATGCAGACTTCAAAAGGATAATGATTTCAAAACTGTCCACCTGGGTGTAGAAATTTATATGTTTTCCCAGCTATGCTTACTGGCAGGGAGCAACTTAAAACAAGAGGAGGATTTTCACTCCATTTCTAATTCACTCTATGGACAGCATCAATAGACAGCTGATACATCATATTACATATAGTCAGATAACATGATGTTATCAAACTCCAAAGGTGAGAGTAAAATCCAGCTGTTCAGTGTGTCAAGCCTGCAAGGAGTGCAGGGTTCTATAACTATTAATTTATTTTTTATATGTACACCATGCCAAACAATTGTCAGCCTGTGACCTTCAGCAGGAAGAGAGCAGTTGGGGGGGGGGAGAGAGAATTAATATAGTGGAATACAGAATATAGCATATAGAATATAGAGGGATACAGAAGATAGTGGGAAACATTTACCAAAGTCACTAACAATATGAAGTTTTTCTAATTTGTATTAACATTTTGTTCAGCAGCCAATGGAGAAATGCCTTATACACAATAGGGCAAACAAAAACATTTATCTACAAAGCACTGTAGGAAGAAAGCTTAGGATTCTTGCATGACATCAGAGTCTCACACAATGCAATTCAGACAGATACATGGGAACACATGCTTTAGTGACCCTCTCCTTTAAAAAGATGATTACAACTGCCTAATATAAATGGATGCATACCTATTCATTTATTACTAAACTTTATGAAAAGACAGGACCTATATAAAGCCCAACACGACTTAGGTCCAGACTATTTGAGAGACCGTATCTCCCCATACGAACCACCTAGAGCCCTAATATCCTCAGGAGAAGGCTTTCTCTTGGTCCCACCATTGAAACAAGCAACGCAAATAGAAAAGTATATGTAACGTGGTATTGTATGTTGGTGGCTAAAACTGTATATCTGGAAACATGCTACACTTAATTTTGAATTTTAATAATAATAATAATAATAATAATAATAATAATAAT
>CM034708.1:5573379-5585665 GCA_020142125.1 Phrynosoma platyrhinos
CAGAAATGAAAAATCCAATGCAGGGTCGCCAATTTGACAACACAAATGATGTCATTCATGAGTGGAAGAGTGGTTTAAAGTGCAATCTGCAGACTTCTACAATAACGGTATTTGGAGGGTCAAGAAACACTGGGGAAAATGTGTAAATCTGGATGGTGACCACATAGAGAAAAGTTAACAACTACAAATCAAAACAAACTTTCCATCAAAATTTTTTAAAGGTGATAATTAAAATTTTATGATACACCCTCGTATAGAATGGGAAGGAGAAGGCCTTCCAGATTCTATTTCTTATTTTATTCTGAAACAGAAATCAGAAAATGCCTCTTTGTAATATTTGTGTTGTAACTGCAATAGAATACTAGTTTAACAATTTCCAAAAAGTGGAAGATGTGCAAAATATGAGTCATTGGTACCCTTCATACAGAACTACTTGAAATGTCTCCCCCTTCCTTAGAAATAAATGTATGTCATAAATTTATTATTATTGATCATGACAATTTCAATAACCTACGGTTGGCAAATATGAGAATTATATCATGTCATTCTTCCAACAGCTCCATTAGGGAGGTTGACTGAGTTGCCCAAGATAATGCAAGTAAACATCATGAGATTATGAATAGCACCACATGAATCAGTTTACATATAACACTACACTGGCTTGCACAGGGGGAAAAAATAACATGTAGGATTCAATCATTTTTGTAGCACGGGTAAGTCCTGTAATAGCTTTATGGAGTGTACATTAACACTAGAAATCATTATTCTTAATTGAAGTGACACTCTAGGAACATGATTATCCAATTACAGTATCTTGGTGTTAGATCTGTTCTTTTGAAGACTCTTAATTTCAGAACAATCCACTATAGTATAAAGATGCATTAGCTCTTACATAAAATAGATCACTCATCAACTAAGGTTCTAGGCTTATTTACAAAATACATTCATCACATCCGAACAGTAAAGCAGAAGTTAACAGCAACAGGAGAAAAGGACCCTTTGGTTTGAGCCAGAAAGTAACAATGAAAGAAACAAAGGGAGGGGAGGGCAGACACTGTAGGAAAACTTTTGCAAGGAGCTAATGTCATTGATAGGTCACCATAACTGAAAATTTCTTCTCTCTGGTTGCCATCCATCTCATTGCCAATGACGGCAGCACCTAAAGGAGCATGCTGGCACCATATAAAGGTAGACTGAGGTTGCATCCGCTCTGCAAAAATAACCCAGTTTGACACCGCTTTAACTGCTACGGCTCTATGCTATGGCATCCTGGGAATTTTAGTTTGTTGTGGCATCTGACAAAACTACAAATCCCAGGATTCCATAGTGTGGAGCCATGGCAATTAAAGCGGTGTCAGACTGGATTATTTCTGCAGTGCAGATGCAGCTGAAATGGAAAAACAGTTGTTTCTGCAGCTCCCTGGGTGCCAACCCTTTGCACTTTCTTACTACAGGTGTAACTTCTCTCACAAGCACAGGATTTTAAGAATACAAAATTGGCAACATCTGAAGTAATACAAGTGCCCCCATTGTCCTGTTATCATTATGGCATGTGATTGAGAATCTGCAGGAAAAATAGCTGTAATGGCATTTTTAGGAGTCAGGTGAAGACCAAAAAAACAGGGCATGGCCACTACTGGAGGAAGAGTATGATTCTTTGTTCTGATCTAAGGAGAAAATGCTTATTATATGTTTAGCCTGGAGAAGAGATGGTTAAGAGGGGATATGATAGCCCTGTTTAAGTATTTGAAGGGGTGTCATATTGAGGATGTGGAGCAAGCTTGTTTTCTGCTGCTCCAGAGAACAGGACACAGAGCAATGGATGCAAGCTACAGGAAAAGAGATTCCACCTCAACCTTAGGAAGAACCTCCTGACAGTAAGAGCTGTTTGACAGTGGAACACATTCCCTCATGGTCGAGTCTCCTCCTTTGGAGGTCTTTAAACAGAGGCTTAATGGCTATCTGTCAGAGATGCTTTGACTGTGTCTTCCTCCATGGCAGGGGGTTAGACTGGGTGACCCTTGGGGTTTCTTCCAACTCTATGATTTCTCCTGAAAGACACAGAGACTGGATGGCCATCTGTCGAGGATGTTTTGATTTTGAATTCCTGCATGGCAGGGGGTTGGACTGGATGACCACTGGGATCTCTTCCAACTCTAGGATTCTATGATTCTATGACACTGGTCTCACCTCACTCATGTGACATTTGGAGGCATCGTAGAATGTGCAAGAAAAGTACATTCTGCCCACCCTCCAAAAACACTCCTGAAACATTATTATATAATTCACCATTATAGTAAAGGGGGAAAGTGGGATTTACTTACATTATCCATTGCTAATGATTACATTTTGGGTGTAACTTCCCGTGGCAGTTTCTGGTCGTGCCCATTCCCACCATCAAAACATACAAACACTCTGCAGAATACCGAGCTTTACAAGCTTGCCTCAGTGTGTTTCCTCTCAGTATTCGGTCTGCTCCCTCCTCTTTCCAGAACTAGCTCCACTCCCCTCTTCCTCTGATCTGCCAAGGAGATCAAACACAAGAGATCCCACTTGCATGTCATGTACAGAACTCACAAGCGTGCTCCGAACTAGTACATGACAGCCTGCCAGAGAGAATCAGGGCTGTTTGCTTATTGATATTTCTTGCCGCCTCTGAACAAGAAAGATTTCCAAGCAAAGCAAGCAGGGAAAACTGTGCATCAAAGAAAACTGCCACTACCTAGGGGCAGTCTGAGATACAAAAACAAGATGGAGAGAAGTGAGAATAGATACAAACAAAAAATATTTAATTGCTTCCTTTTAGTGCCAGTTTCCTTTGGAGAATTATATCCCTTTTCAATGTGCCCGTTCATTCAACTCGTGAAATACGAAGCTGCAATTCTCAGCTATTTGTTGATCCGGAACTAGGCCTCTCTCAGAACAGACTGTGGATACAAAGGAGGAGGCAGAACCCGTATCCTTTCAGTCCAAGTCCAACATACTGTCCGCTAAACGAAACCAGATGCATGGCTGCAAAAATGCAGCAAGCCTGCAAAGGAATAGGCTGGTCCCAAAACACTCCTTCTCAACATTCAGATTTAAAGCAACAACAGCAACAACAAAACAAAAAAAGAGCCCAGTTTCTAGTCCAATAGCTTAAATGTTGTCTCAAAGGGATGCACTTTAAAAGGGCATGTGGAGACAATCTTCAATGAATTTCATAAATCAGAAGGACTGAAGAACAATAATTTCTAGTGCCCCCCAAAAATTGATTTGATAAGCACATTTCTACAGTACAACTTCACAGGGATCTGAAGGTCTGGGGGGGGGGGAAACTAGAAAAAATTAGAAACCTCCTCCCCTCCCAAGGAGAATTATTCCCCCCCCAGGTCTTTGCCCTCTCCCAAAAAATAAAGAAATTAAAAAATGGGTTATTGAATATTTTCTCTAGAATAATGAATTCATATATTAACTCACCAGAACTATTTCTAAAAGCTGTGTAACATGAGGACGTTTGTGTAAGACTATGTACAATTGGTCCTCTGTATCCACGGATTCAACCAGCCATGGCTTGAAAATATTTTAAAATATATAAATTCCAAAAAGCAAACCTTGATTTTACCATTTTATATGAGGGGCCACCAAAATCCATGGATGCTCAAGTCCCATCATTGGCAATGGGGTAGTAAAAATGATGTCTCATTTTTTAAAAATGGCAAAATCAAGGTTTGCTTTTTGGAATTTTTAAAATTTGGGGTTTTAAATTATTGTTGTATTGTTTGTTGTAGTTTTAACTTGGACTGATTTAATAACGTTTTAAGGGGGGGGGTATTTGATTTGTACTCTATGTAATATTTTATTGTTGTTAGCTGCCCCAATTGATCTCAAAGGGGCGGGATATAAATAAATTTTATTATTATTTTTAAAAAATCAAGCCATGGATGGTTGAATCCTTGGATATGGAATCTGTGGATATAGAGTCCGACAGTATTAATGTTGATGGCTTCTGCTGTTTTATTGGGGTTTCTATCTGTTCCTCAACTGGTAAAACCAAAAAGATCCTTACACTTCAGCTGTTCATTACAGTTCAGGACCTAGTAGCTACATTTGCCAAAAAACAATAAGAGGTCCTGGAATCCTTTCCTTCCCCACTATGGGCTGTGACTATACTGTGATTCAACAGGAAAACAAGATAGAAATTGATGCAGAGTTTTGATTCCATAATTTAAGAAAATACTACTTTCACTACCCTTACAAATGTTTTTATATTATTATTATTATTATTATTATTATTATTATTATTATTATTATTAAATGTGAAGTTAAGAAAATTAACAATGTCTGTTGAAATGCCTATAGAGCCAGATAGGCAGCTCAATGTGTTGTTGTTTTCCTCAGTGTTTAGGATAGAATTTTAAGATCCTTCACACTCCCAACACAAAACGAAAATTGATCTGTTTCCATAACACACACAGAAGTCAGAAGACTGTTTTTCATGACATTATATTTAAATGTTTTGCATGACTTCCTATGTTAGCAGGGCTGGGGAGTAGGAGTAGGAGTAAAGGAGTAAGGGGTTTTTACAGGAGTAGGAGTAGGAGTAACATTAAGAAAAAAATATCTTACTCTGGAGTAGGACAAGGAGTAGCCCCAAAATCACCACTACTCCCCAGCCATGTTAGGGATGTATGGTATATCGTTTGTTGTTTCTGAGTGCCTTCAAGTTGGCTCCAACTTAATGCAACCTTATCATCAAGGCAACATTGTTTTTTTAGTTGAGTGCCTTCAAGTCATCTCCAACCTATGGCAACCTTATTTTCTTAGCAAGATTTGTTCAGAGAGGGTTTGCTATTGTTTTCCTCTGAGGCTGAGAAAGTGTCACTTGCCCAAGGTCCACCAGTAGGCTCCCTGGCTGGATGGTGATTCAAACCTAAAGTCTCAGTGCAACACTGGCTCCAATAAAAAAAAGATTTATCAAGAGATTTGCCATTGCCTTCCTCTGTGGGTGGGAAAATGTAACTCGCCCAAGATTACCCAGGGGTTTCCATGGCTGAATGGAGATTTGAACACTGGTCTCCCAGAGTCCTAGTCCAACATTCAAACTATTACACTACACGCCATTCCCTAAATAAATAATCAGATCAAAGAAGCAGGCTGGGTACCCTACACCAACATTTAAGTCCTCAAAAAAGAAGGAAACTAAATTGTACAAAGTAGGTGAGCTTAGTTTTTGACCACCATTATCCTGAAACTCTTCTACTTGATTTATAAATGATGTATTTCTTTTTGTCTTGTTTCAATATTTTAGAAAATTACAATGACTTCTTTAAAAACTACAAATTTAATTGCCTGGAAGTAGTTCTACAGCCTAGTTTTTAACTATCCAGAGTTTGGGTTACTTTGATAATATAATCCCAAATAGTCCCAGAAATCAGAAAACTGAGCCACAAAATAGGACAAAAGGTCTTTGGATCAGGGTTCACAGGAATGCCACAGCTCTAGATGAAGTGTCTGGAGATGTAAGTTTCAACCAGAAGTCATGCACAATACATATCCAGGGACGGAAAGGGACCTACCTCAAGTGAAACTCCAGATGTTGGACACAGCTGCAGCTTCTCACTTTAAATCACCATTGGCCATATGTGCACAACTAATGTTTCCTTAAGGCATGTCCCCATATTTAAGAATTCTGTCTTTTGTTATGAATGTATCCATGTAATTACATTGTTCTACACAGAACCGGTTAAAAACCTAGGTAGAAATCCAGGCTAAATGGATATAGCCTCAATTTAACCTATTCAGAACAAAGAACATGCTTAAAAGGTGCTCTAACTCTAATCTAAAAAACTAGCCCCCACATTGATGTTGCAAGGAAGTAGTCCATAGCTACTCTGGAGAGAGATTTATTCCAGTCTTTTGATATCATATAGCCTTACTACTATTACTAAAAGAAGATGGCTATTTTGCAACCCATTTAGCTGAACACACCTGTGTCCCTTGCCATTTTACAAACCTGAAGAATTAGGAGTGGGTCACTCCAAAGTAAAAAATGTACAAAAGTAATTAACTTTAACCAAAAAAGGAGAAAGCAACATTCAGTAAGGCTAAAGAAACAATTCATAAATTACTTATGTGTGTGCACAAGTTAGTTGTCACAACTATTAAATTGATTTCAAATGTCGGGGTTGAAAGACTGAATAGTAAAGTTAGAGTTGTCCATGCCATAGCATTTTGTGTGTCTATGTATGGTTGTGAGGGCTAGACAGTGAAGAAAGCTGGTAGGAAGAAAATCAAGTCATTTGAAATGTGGTGCTGGAGAAAAGTTCTATGGATACCATGGACTGCTAAAAAGAGCAATTAATGGGTCCTAGAGCAAATCAATCCTGAACTCTCCCTAGAAGCCAAGATGACTAAACTGAAACTGTTGTACTGTAGACATATCTGAGAAGACATGACTCACTAGGAAAGGCAATAGTGTTTGGTAAGATAGGACTGTATTGCAGGTAGATGGACTCAATCAAGGAAGCTGTGGCCGTGAGTTTGTAAGACCTGAGCAGGGCTGTGGATGATAGGGTGATATTATTATTATTATTATTATTATTATTATTATTATTATTATTATTATTATTATTATTATTATTATTTTATATACCACCCAATGGTTGCCCAATCTGGGCAGTTTACAACATAAAACAATTACAGTAAAAACATATCCCTCCCCCCCTTAAAACAGTATTAAACAACAACATAGTTAAAATCCTAGTAACAATTAAATGAGGAAAAGAAAAAAAAAACAATTACAATAATAACCCATGACACATCACCCCATTATTACTCTGCGGGGGAACCAAGGTTCATGGGGATCACCATAAGTCAACCTAACAGCAATTAATATCAACAACAAGGATGTACTACTTAAAGCAATATTTAATTTATGGAATTAGTTCCCAAAGGCAAGTGGTGGCCACTAACTTAAATGGATTTTTAACACAGATCTGAAAAGTCATGGGGGATAGGACTATCAAGTAAAATTATCCAGAATAACTAAATGGAAAGTGAGTGTTACAAGGCTGCATAGGCTTGGAAAACAGCTCTGAGAGGTAAAGCAGGTAAGGACTGTTGCCTTGATTACCATGTTTTGGATTTTAAACCACAATTAGAAATGGCAGGTTCTTCGAGTACAGGCACAAGAATGCTAACTTGCCACTTCGATACTAGTAAATGTGCTTGCATGGATTACCCATTCACAAACTGACTGACATGGCTGAGGACTGTTTGGGCACCACATATTTTAAATGCACCCTATGCTTTCTCTGTGCCTCAAGAAATCTAAAGCATTTCTGGCCCATGTGCTGTTTCGTGAGCGTATAACCAGCAAGCTTTATATGGTTTGGCTTAATTCTCTTCTTTCAGCCTAACTAGTTCAACTGGCTTTGGATGACTGTTTTTAATCTATAACATTTAATTAACTTAGGGCCCTCTGTGGCCTTAAAGGATGCAACAGAATAGTAGACAAAAACTCTTTCAATAGCTCTTTAACAGTGGTGAGAAACTTTATATTTAGAGGAACTATACTTTGAGAGAAACAGCAAGTGATGGATGCTCCAGTTCCTAAAGCCTGGTGTAACGTCAAGGTTTATTTCTTGTGTTTCACAAATGTGGCAACACATCATTAAAGCAAGCTAATAGTGTACATAGCAAGCTTCCCTTTGTGCCCAGCCCCTTCCCTCCAGCCAGCTCATCACTTTGTATTCTTGGTAACTGGATGATGTGCAGAGATTGGGGCATGGAGGATATTGCTGATGGCAGCCTGAATGGATGATGAGCAGACATTTCCTAGCATCCTGAGTTCTAAAAGCCAGATTCAATTTCTACATAGTGGGCAGTCTACTTTAACCCTTTAGCTGTCACAGTTTGTTGAGGTAATCATGACAAGCTGACAGATCAAGCTAGCAGGATTTTGGTCCAAAGAAAAATTGCTCTCTTTTCTCTCTGACTTTCAGATCCCACCTAAAAAACTCTCTTGCCACCCTTTCCTTTTAATCTTCCATCCATCCAGTTTGAAGAGCATTTTCTCTGCATCCTGCCCCCAGGCAAGCTAAATCCTGTGATAAGAAAATAGCAGGCAGCCTGCATACTTTCTGAAAGATGAGTGTATGCGTGTGCGCCTTCATGTCGGCTGACAACTTATGGCAATCCCATGAATTTCATAGGGTTTTCTTAGGCAAAGAATACTCAGAGGCGGTTCTGTCAGAGAGAGCCTTCTGAGTGGCTGCTCCTATCCTCTGGAACTCTTTCCCTCAAGAGGCCAAGCTGTCCCTTTCCCTACTATCCTTTTGCCAACAGGCAAAAACTTTTTTCTCCAAGCAGGCTTTTAATATATAACTGTAGGGCAATTCAAGTTTTCTAAGCCTTCAGGGCTTTGTTAAGGGGAAAAAATATTAAATATCAAAAATATCAAAGCCATGCCTGTTAGGGTCTAGCTTTAAATTAGAAGAGTAGCAGAAACTTGTCTCTGTCTAACTATGCTTCTCTAAGAACTGAGACTGACTCAAAAGCAACAAACACAAGTTGTATAAACAAAAGTTTACTAATGGCTTTAATCCACATATACATGGAGGCTATATCCTAGCTAGTGAATAGTTCAGGTGAGAAGAAATCTTTATCTCACCATCTTTCCAAAAAAGGTTGAGAAAGGAGGAAGATGAGAAACCCAAGAGTTCAGGAGAAAATATTTTTGGGTGAGAGAGAACTTCCCAAAAGGGGGAGTGACATGAATCACATAGTTTGTTTACCAATTTGCAAAGATGTTTGCAAGAGGGGGAGACAGCAGAATTTGCATGCAGGAATATCTATCTATCTAAGGAGGGGAAGAGAGAATGCAAAAAATCTTCAACAATAACTGCACCAGGGAGGCTTCTTGTCAGTGTGTTTGTGCATGTTTTTAATGCTTTAATATTTTTAGCTTAGTATGTTTTTAATGATTTTATATTAATGTGATGTTTTTAGTTCTGTTTTTAAAACTGTGTTGTTTCTTAGACATGTTTTGTAAGCCATCTTGCATACAACTTAGGACAGGGGTAGGCAACCTAAGGCCCCGGGGCCAGATGCGGCCCCCCGAGGCCTTTGGACTGGCTCCAGGCCGGTCCTACCGCTGCCGCCGTCCGCCATGATGATATTGATTATTGTTGTTATTACTTGTTCTTGGGGTTTTCTTGGCAAAATCTCCACAGGGGGTTTGCCATGGCTTTTCTGGGGCTGAAAGAGTGTGCATGCATATTTTTTAATTTTTTTTAAATTAAGGATAGCAACCCGGCCCCCGGCTCAAACAGGTTGCCTACCCATGACTTAGGAGAAAGGTGGTAAATAAAATAAATAAATAAATAAATAATGATAATTGGTTCCCCTCCTCTGAAACATAGCCTGTAGCACCTGGTATTTGTCAGTGGTCTCCCATCCAAGTACTAAGTAGATCTGACCCTGCTCAGCTTCCAAGAACAGACAGGATCTGGTGCCTTGAAAAGTACACTGATCTAATTAAACTTTTCTTATTGAGTGTGCTCCTGGTTTTCCTAGTGCAGAGACTAACAGAAGCCTCACCTCTAATATTTGAAAATGTTTGTCATGCCACCAGCACTTGAGACTTCAACCTGCACTGTCCATATGCTTTGAAGCATTTTTATATCTGTAAGCAATGGATGTGCATTTTAAAGAAAGGAAATACACATTCCCAAAACTGAGATTCTGCCCAAGAAGAATTCCCTATCTAGTAAAACATTCTAAGAAGTCCATTATGTATAAAATTCCTGTTGAAGAGAGGCCTTCAGGTGGATGTGGAAACTTGCAGTATCATGAAGGAGCTTTGAACTAATTTTAATGAACTAATTTCTTAATTTTCAAATACCTTCCACAAGCTTTATATTACAGAGGATGAAGAGTACTGTGTATGTGTGTCTTCTAGTCATCTGTGAATCTAGGGGTCTGCTGCCAAATTTATGAGAGATGCTATAACATAAAAGCTCTCCTGAGTAGACCATGGATTTGGCTAGTGTAGTATTTTTGTTTTTCAACAGGGAGATGAACCTCTCAGAACTTCAGGAGTATTACAGTAAAAAAGTACAGTAAAAAATTAAGAGAAGTTGTCATTTCTAGACTACTCTGTGATTAGGCACATTGACTAAAGCCAGACTGGGAAATTTAGGGCCTGTATAGACTGCCAGAAATAATCCAGCTTGAGACCACTTTAACTGTCCTGGCTCAGTGCTAGGGAATCATGGGAACTGTAGTTTTTTCAGAGACATTGAGCCTTCTCTGTCAGAGAGCTCTGGTGCCACAATAAACTACAGTTCCATGATTGCCTAGCATTGAGCCAGGGCAGTTAAAGTGGCCTCAAGCTAGATTATTTCTGGCAGTCTGTATAGGCGCTTAGAAAACCAGGGAAATGTCTGCATTCAATGAACAGTAGCCGTTTCCGCTGTGTGAAAATTTTTTAAGTGGCAAAACTAACTTGTCACCTACCTGCACTATATTTATAGAACAGCCAGGGACAACAAGGCATGGTCATTACAGCAACTAGCTGCATGATGGAACAAAGAGACAAACCTGCAAGCAAAAGTGAAAAGATCCCAATATAATTTTACCAAGATTTCATGCTGCTAAAATATACTATTTATTGTGCATTAAAATGCTAGTCTCACTTAGACTAGACCCCTGAAACAACAGGGGATGCATAAGTCTTGATTTACCATTCAACTAATCATTCAGTGGGTCTACTGTAGTTGAGTCTAGCAATGGAATTTAGGCCAAATAGCCTTGTCATACCTACCATTATTAGGTCCATGGTAAAAAAAATCTTTTTTGAAGGTTTAACAGCACAGTTTTATTCATAAAGTAGAGTTTTTAATGTCCTAACTATTTTTATTCTGGCCCATTGTACACACCAAGGAACACAAAAGAGAATACAAGGGGCTGGCCGGTTTTATCTTCACAACCACTAAGGAAAGAATGTTGCACAGAGATAAGGAGGTCACATAGTTAGCTTTATGAGACTCAGCTACATACAGGAGCTCACCTCCAACAGCCTATGGGAAGATGCAGCAAAACAACATAACTTATTTCAAAATTATTACAACAATAATGAAACAGCTTCTGAAGTAAAAGAGAAGACTTCACAGAAAATAAGCCCTACAATGAAAACAGAGTTGGGGAGCACACTCATATCATTCTTTCGGACATGAACAGATGTAGAGACAGGGTAGTCCTCTTTCGGAAGGGAGAGCGCTATCTCTCTGAAACTCTAAAACAGGATGAGTAATACATGGCCCATGTTCCACTCATGGCTGCAGGCCACATCTTCCTTTGGCCACATGCACCCCGGCCCTGCAATCCGTTATTGCCATCAAATTGAATGTTATACTGGCCAATCAATTAATCAAGCCCATCACAATCTGAAGGGCTGCAGGTTATCCAACTCACCATAAATAACTATGCGGGACTACGGAGATACAACAGAGAAAAATACATAGCCAGTGGTCACAAGTCTTTATACATATTCTTCTCTAGCATAGTAGCCTCTTACACTTTCAGTGAAAAAAATTAGGTCACCCTCCTCTAGGCTCATTCCAGTTCGTCAATATCCTTCTAGAACTGTGATGTCCAGAACTGGACAGCAGAATAAAGGGGTGCTACATGGTGTAGTGATTTGGGCGATGAAACTGAAAGAGCAGGGTTAAAAAAAACCACTCCACCATGAAAACCCATTGGGTGAGCTGGGCAAGTCACAATCTCTCAGCCTCAGAGAATGGCAATGGCAAATCCCCTCTGAAGAAACTTGCAAGAAAACCCTGTGATAGCTTCACCTTGGGGCCACCATAATTCAGAAACAACTTGAAGGCAAATACTATTACGTCCTTTGACTTGATTACTATACTCCTGCTGATGTTGCCTAGAACTGGCTGACACATCACAATGTAGACACATTTAGCTTACCGTCTATTAATACTACCAATTCCTTTTTTAAAATCTGTACCGCAATGACCAGGCTGCATCCTTTCACCATATCTGTTCAACTTGTATGCAGAACATATTATATGAAAAGCAAGCTTGGACACAGAAGGAGGAGTGAAAATAGGAGGAAGGAATATCAACAATCTAAGGTATGCAGATGACACTGTAATACTAGCAGAAAATCTCACAGACCTGGAAGAACTAATAAGGAAGATCAAAGAAGAAAGTGCAAAGGCACGTTTAATGCTGGACATAAAGAAAACAAAAATAATGATCACCAAGGACCTTCACAAGTTCA